>JAIUZE010066250.1:0-62112 GCA_022085475.1 Heliosperma pusillum
CCTACAATAGAAATGAACATAAAAAAAAAGCTGTCTAGCCTTTGCGGCCACATCTTATTTGCACGGCTAAGGTCTTGGCTTTTATTTCAGGGCAAGCATTCTTGTCAAACAGATTCCTGTCTACTGGTACTTCGCATTTGTCTTTTCCAATGCAGTTCTGCCGGAAAGTAACAACCACGAGATAAGAATTAAATTACCCTAAAACAAGGTCATACTTATACAAGGACTTAAATATAAGGAAAATATAATTAAGAAGTCAGAACTGTAAAACTGTCCGCCTATAACTGGTTAACAGCTGGAAACGTGTGAAATGCGTTTGTTTACCTGCTCAACAATCTGTTGGCTATTAGAGGCAGTGCAGTTTCCTGCAATGTAATACCCACAAACACCATAAGGATTGCCAAAGCTAGCAAACTCAACCTTGGTCACAACTTTGTCCTTAGGACACTTGAGTTGCGCCTTAGGCTTTGGTGTTCCATCGCCAATGGGCGCAATTTGCTTGTCATCTCTCTTCCATGCCCACACCTCAGCTGGCATGTCCTCTGAGATGTAGCTGCATATACTGTCCCTGTTCACTGTCTCGATCTGAACTGTGTCGATGTCTCCACCTACCTCATCGAGAACTACTATGAAGTTGTCTTTGGGCTTTAGAAACGATCTTGGCAAGTGGTACCTGCAACATTTTCTCTTAGTATGTTTCTCCAAATGTTACTTCATGTGTATAGATTACATTGGGCTAAACATATTGCTTAACATGACTGAATATGTTTACCATCTGTGTTTTTTTTACTTACTCATTTTGTGATGGCCTTTTCAGTATTGTGAGGTAGGATGACCAGTAACGTCCTATGCTTTGACCATTGACCCAGACGATCCCTTTTGTCATGTTTTCCATCCTAATTGTTAGCGGATCATCTCCTTCTGGTGCATCAAAGTAGGCCTGTAAAAGTGGTTAATCTTAGATGATAGGCCTTCCATGGTAGGTGCACGTCAAATAAATTAGCTGGTAAAGTCTTCGAGTAGTGGTACAGTGGTACTCATGACCTGATTTCAAAACCTGTCAGCTTTAAAACTGTCGTATGGCTCCCTATTCACCATTATAAAAACTACTATATGGTACGTAGTTCAGGATGTATGTGGGGAGTTGAAGATAGATAACACTCACGAGTCATAAACGGATTGAGGACCTTTTTACCATCGATTGAGCTGAAGTTTATTTACCTTGTACCAAGTAAGAGCTTTCCCAGCTCCTTTAGCAGGAGTCCATTGGGCTTTCTTTGATCCTTCTTCAGTGTAGTATTTGAGCCTCTCTCCTTCTAAACCAATCTGGCATAATTTTTTGATTTTTTCAGATGTCAGTTGGGTGCATAAATTTATCACTAATTTTGAACTCTAGTGATTTAGTTTTACCGTGTGATGCCAGCCGTTCAACGTCAGATCAAGGTTTCCTGTCCCCAGACCTAGGAGCTCCACTGTCCTGATACCAGTGAATCTATGTTCCATGTAGCTTCCACTGTCCTGTATATGAATGAAGGCGTGCACAATATGACAATAAGTATCTTATAACTTGTAAATATAATGTGAAGCAACCGATTTAATCAGAAATTTCAACCCGTACACTCTATACCATCTATCCAAATATATAACTAGCCATGTTGATTCCGATATGGGTTAGTCTCCTGATATTCTGATAATATAATCATGAGAGCCATAAGACCACCCTGTCTCATTTGAGAATTTGTGACAATATAATTAGTTTCTTTATCTTTGTTCAGGTTAGTCAAGTACTGGGGAAATGATGCTGTCTTTTCTTACCGGCATTCCAACTGTGCAGCTCAGAATAGAGATGTTGTTTACACCTTCCTTCAGTCTAATGGCTGCTTGGTATGGGAAGGTATATTCTCTCTTTACTCCATGCGCGGTCCCTAATTGAAAAGAGGAGCCGTAATTATGTGTTTTAAAAAAAATATTACTCTTACGCCTTAATTTTGCAACTACATACAAGTAGTTACCTATATACTCTCCGTTGACAAAAGCGAGTAAGACGTGGCCTAGACTGAGGACTTGAAGGACTGGTTGTAGGGACTTTTTGAAAGGCAGGTCAAGATTGTCCAATTCTATACTGAAAGCCGAAAAAATTCGCCCAAAAAAATAAGTTTCAGTTTATTACATTTCAAACAAATACTCCATATGAAATCAATGAAACGTCATCTATTATCAGGGTTTACCTGGTTCTGTACCACAGATAGTCAGAGGAGTCTTTCACAGTGCTAAACTGTTCTCTAGGTTGCTTTGTAAAGAAACCTGTAGATGGTATGTTTTCTGTGGCTTTCTCCCATTTTAGACCGTTGTTTGCGTTCTCGGCCCTAACAAATTCCCTTGCATTATGTTGAGATACAATCTGTTTGATGAATCCAATGAACATTAGGTATATTTTCGAATGATGGGGAACACACAATTTTATTGAATTTCTTAATCCCTACATTCTTTTCACTCACATATTCAGTGTTGTAGACAACAGTCTTGCAGTCAGGGAGAATGCTGATCGACTTAGGTGGGACGACATGATCTTTGCCTTTGAATTTCACGGTTTGTTCGATATGAGTGTGGTTGTTCCATAGGAAAGCAGCACAAAGTTCTCCCTTTTCATAATAGGTTGCCTGCCCAGTCATATTTCACGAAGAATGATGCTATTCAGCAAAGACGTTCAATTAACTCTAAATCATAGCCTGTGAATTGTCTTTAGTCTCCTTGCTTACCTCCAAATCTGGGGCAAACTTCTCAACACCATAATTACCCGCGATAATTGCCTTCTTGGTTAGCTTAAGAGCACGGTGCAAATCCCTCAAATGTCCCCATTTCGGATCCCTTACCAAGCCTTACAGTTGTTCGATCATACTAGTTAGATTAGATATCTCAAAAAAAGAAAGTTTCCTAATGTAGTGAGACTATGATATGTGAACTAGGGAGAAAGAGGCTTACCAAATTCATCAATTGGGGCTTCGTCATAGTAACGAGTCGTTACAAAGGAGGCAGCAGTCCTTCCGAAGTTTGTACCACCAAAGTACTATGGTAATGTCACCAAGAATTGATATAAATCCATTGAAAAAGACTTTTTATATCATTTTATTGATAATTTAGCATTACATATGGTAATATGTTTGATTGAGCTTACCATATAATAGTTGACATGGCTTCCATTCTTTGAAAACCAGCGCGCAACTGAGAAGGCAATATCCTCAGCTGCTCTTTGAGATGGAGCATCTCCGAACACTCTATACCTGTAATTTTGAACCAGGAACACATGAGCAGGAAGGTTAACTATGACGTTCGGGTTAAAGAAAGTACAATACACGGGTTTAGATGCTTACTGAGCAGTCCAATTCTCAGTCCATAAACGTGGCTTGGTTGGTGCATTTGGTCCTTCGAAGGTGTCTCCGCAGTGCCTTCCGTTGCAAGCATTGATCTACCTCACCAAAGAACAAGATATATTATTTCAAGGAGACCGGTTAGTTAATTCATTGATCACTTATAATAGATTTATTTCTAGTGTTGGAATTGTTTGCATTTTCATTTCAAATAACAGTTTTCCCTTACCACTTCGCCTGGAGCATCCTTTTGCTTGCACATGAGCCATGGAACACCGGTTTTAAGGCCGATTGCCATGTTTGCGGCCCATTTGATGTATCTTTCTGCACCTTCATCGAATGCCTCCCTTACATGATCGTACTCGTTCTCAATCTAAGAATAGAAAAATTCATATTAACTAGTTTGTTCTTCATTATTTCTACAATAAATTACATAATTCATTAATGTTGTTTCTGATGTCTGTCTATTTTGCAGAAGATATTTTCACCTGAGACAAAATGATAGGACCTCCTTGTGTAGCATATAGCTTGTTATCCTTCATCATATTTACCACCATGGTAACCCATCTCTCCATTTGCATCTGCGTTTAAGTTTTACATTGCACAATTCTTAAGCACTCGAAAACTCGATAACAAGCTATTTAGCTTATTCCTTAATCAGACCCGGAATTCTATTGATATTTCACCTTGTAAGCAGGATTATCTGTTCGGAAAGTGATGTTAGGCTCCTCTCTTAGCCAATATGGAAGTCCTCTGTAATTATACAAAGATTATCTTATTTACAAGAAATCAAATTTATGAGTAATAGTTACCTTTCAAAATTTTGTGGCATGCAAATATCTGTTTGCGTTGTGATGATCTAAGTTTAAAACTCGTCTATATTAAATACGATCTTGTGACTTCTTTTACACGTGGAAAAAATTGCGACATAAGACTGCGGTGATCAAATTACCCATGGTTCCATTCTGCTTGAATGAAGGGCCCGATTCGAAGGGTCACCCACATTTCTTTTTCAGCTACTAACTTAAGAAATTTTACCAGATCATTATTTCCTGTGAAATTGAACTGCAAAATAATACAAAAATGCTTTATTTGTAAAAATTCACCAAAGGACAATTAAAATCGGTAGTAATAGTAGTAATATTTTTTTTTTTTTTTGGTTCAAATAATTATTGTTATTACCTGGCCTTTAACGGGTTCATGAACATTCCAAAAGACGTAAGTTTGGATCAAGTTCAAACCACCGTCTCTACATTTTTGAAGTACATCGTCCCACATCTACAATCCAAAAAAAAGAATGATGTCCATTTTATATGCAATGACACAAGTCATTCTTGTCTATACATGAGTAATGCAACACTGAATAATTGACATCGTTTTAGACATCAAACTTAAAGTTTTTGTTGAGATAATTCTTTTTACGATCAGTTTGTTTGTAGCTATGAAGATGATCTCGCTAAAACTCTAACATAAACGATTGAAGAAAGTTTTAAATTTTACCGCGATAGGCATACGAGGGTAATGGACCGAGCCTGAGTAGAGAAGTTCTCTCTTGCCATCAATTAATAGGGATCGACCATCATATGTGACACCAATTGCTTGACCCGGCTTCTCTTCGACATCATCGTTATCTTCTTTGCAATGTACGTTGAGAAGTAATAGTACAAGGGTTACGATCAACGTAACGTTTATACCTTCTCCCATAATTGTTTTAGTATAATTTAACAAAACCAAAAAAGAAACTAATGCTATATACTACTTCCTATAAATTTAGTTTTGAATATATAATTCTAAGATTATTAAAAACTTAAATTTCTTTGATTTTAAAATTTCTCAAAGAAACATCTCATCCTTTTTCTCCTATTTATGTGTGTAATTTGCCTTACTACTAGTGAATGGATAATTAATAAACGTGTTTAGTGATCTAAGAAGCTTTAAATATGTATTACATATTTCTTAAACACCCTAAAAATAGAATTATGAGTAATTTTTTAACCATTAAAAGTTGTTGCACAATCAATGGTCAAGGCAAAAACAACACAAATTCCATGGGTGGAGAGACTTTGGAGGAGACATGCATCCTTAATTACTTCTTTAGTATGTCCCAAGTTTAGGCATTCCATATATCGTCTTCCTTTTTTCTACTTATCTAACAATGTTTGCCAAGTTTACATTTTTTTTAATTATTATAATTACTAGGTGGCATACCCGTGCTACGCACGGGCCATTTTGTAATTTTTTCTAATCTTTCCGATATGCTTCTTGTATTTTTCCATGACACCTGCAACGTTATTTTGAATATGGTAAATTAGTTACATCAATGTTTGTTAGCTTATAATTGTGAAATCGCCCTTACATATGTAAAAGAAGTTGTAACTGATTTTATTTTATAACATAAATCTCAGTTTGTTGCGAAATCGAATGATATATATGGTGATAAAACCTTAAACACTACAAATAATGGAGTAAAATTTGTGAGAAATCTTTATTACCCTTTTCCCTTGTAAATTTTATTCCAAATTAATTGATTTTTCTCTAAATTTTGTATGCTAAATGACCAACTTTTTAATTCTTGATTAAAGCCAAAAACGCCGAGCGTCAACTACCAATATTGCCTTTAATTTACTGACTACCATACCCTCTTTTAAAATTAACTGAGAAAACGTCTTCGTAATTGACACGACTCAACCTGAATTTGTTAAACTTCAAATACTCGAGTATTCTGCAAATTAAAAGTGCTAAGCAATCAGATTAAATGTGATTACGTGCATAATGATAATTCCGATTCAAGTGCTTGTAGTATATTTAAATCCTATTATTATTATTATTATTATTATTATTAATAGGATCAACTTAAGAGCGTTAGAAATCTAGAATATTTCAAAGCTATCTCAATTTCTATCCAGATTGGTACACTTATCTTATTGTAATATGTTAATATTAATATTAATACTTCTATTAACTAAAGCTAAAGACGTAGATGAATGCCATTAATATAGAAGAAAAGATTTGTTTATTAATACATAGATAAATTTTTATTAAACTGAGATATTCACAGTGATTGAAATTCTTTTAATAAGGGTGGAGTCTAATTTAAGTCAGGTACTCCATAGTTTGTTAATATTGGACTCTCTAAAATCGCTCGAATCCTCAACTTTAACGTGAGAGCTCAAAAGTTATTCACAATCGTTGGACTCTCTAATATTGCTCGAAAACTTCCTGTTTTAATTATATAGAATGATTACTCGTATAAGATAGCGCGCAACTTTCATTAAAATAAAATGAAAAATTTACATGAAATTTGTGGAGAGCCGAGAGACAATCTGACCCCACCCCCTTAGCTACAACAAAGGTAATTCTAGTAATAATAAACGAGGCCACCCGAGCCCTAGCATCCTGAGATACCGAGAACTTCTGGATCCGCTTGAGCAAGTCAACAGCATTATAATAATAATAATAATAATAATAATAATTATTATTATTATTAACACATGATTTTCGGAACGAATATTCGTGACAATATTAATTAGATAACAATTATACTTTATTCTTTTGTTTGGTTTATATATTATTCTATTTCGTCAATTTTAATGTTTTACCTTAAAGTAGTATGACTGCAATGGCCAAACTAAGAGTAAGCCTCTTATAAGATGGTTTCACGCTAAACTATTGAAAAACTATTCAGAAATAGGTAACTAAAACTCATAAAAAAAAATACAAAACGAGTTACCAAATATGAATATAATAACAAAGGAAAATAGTACATCATAAAAAATAGGTACTTTAAAAATGATAAAAACATAAAAAAGTAACATTTTATACGCACCAAAAAAGTTTTACAATTAATATTCGTAGTAAGAACAACTCATACAAAAACTTATACTTACTTAATCTTTGCAAAAAGTACTCCCTCCAGTCAAATCCAATCCAATAATAACATTTATATTTAGGAGGTCAAACTTCGTAAACTTTGACCATAAATATAAAAAAAGTATGAAATTTTGAAACCTGAACCAGCATTATTTAGATTTATTATGAAAAAATTTTGGATAATCTTTCATAAAATATATTTTTTCAAAAAAAAAAAAAAATCATGTACAATTAACGAAAAACCTGGTCAAAATATCGCATCGAAAAGCAAATATTATCAATAGATTGGATTGGAAGAAATATTAAATTATTCTTCTACCAATCGTTATCGTTTTTAGTGAGATGATAAAAGCATTGAAGGGCTTCTCATATAGTCACATTACACAATTTCTTGTTTTTAAGACAAATGTACTTGTCTTAAACCTTGAAACAGGTTAATTGAATATCAAATGTTCTGATAAGTTATTTACAAATTGCCAAATTTTTGGTCTTTATTCAGAACAATGTTAATTGAATATATCTATAAACAAGACCAATGACTTATACTCCCTCCTATTCAGAACAATGTTCCCCCTTCCCATTTGGCACAAATTTTAAGGTTTTGAATTAAATAAGCAAAAGTAATGTAGTGGGGGTAAGGTGATTGGAGAGAGAGAATATATTGTGGGGTATTATTGTGAAGTGAAGTGATCAAAATAATTAATGTTGTGAAATAAGATGATTAAAATAAGATAAAATATGGGTATTGTGGGGTATTGTAGTGGGGTAATGTGATTAAAATAAGTATAAAAGTTTACCAAAAAAGGAAAGGGAGAAGGTATTGTGAATAGATGAAAATGGAAAAGGGGAATGTTATTGTGAATAAGAGAGAGTATTAATTTTCGTGGGTGAGGCCCGCTGTGAGGGTGCCTATGTAAGGAAGGTGGTCGGCTAGGTAGCACCAAAACGGACACGGACACGGACACGGACACGTGATACGACATTTCGTGAAATTTAGGACACGGGACACGACATTTAAATTTAATAAAATATATATTTTATAGTTATAAATAACGTACAATTTTATATTTGTATTAGTATTTGATATTAAATGTAAATAATTGAAGGTAAAATTTGACTTTGACGATAATTTATTCTGATTTTCCACCCATAATCATCTTTAATCAATCTCTTTTAATCTTTCAACCTCACATTCCTTCTTTATAGGTGTCCGTGTGTCCGACACGGTGTCCGACACGGGACGACTAAGTAGGAGGAGTGTCCGTGCTATCTAGGTGGTCGGTGATTGAGGTTTCTGATTGTTTGAGTTTTTCTCTTTTATTTCTCTCTTTGTGGGTGAGAAATGAAAAAGGTATACTCAGAATAATAGAAAAAATGCACGGGATTGAGTAAATTAGTACACGAAATTTAGCAAGTCCCTTAAATTTTCAAAATGGATTTGTTTAACTTTCAAAAATGTAGTCCACTTTTTCCTTCTTTTGGGTGGTTTGCATTTTCCCTTTTTAGCCCAATATTTCATCACCATAAACAAAGCCACAAAAGTATACAAAAAGTAAAGAGTAAATTAATAATTACTTCCTTATAAGTTTCACTTTTCCAAATTTACTCCCTTATAAGTTGTTTTGCTAAAATTACTCCCTTAAAGATCACTTTTATAAAAAAATTGCTTCAAAACTTCAATTTAAGTCAATTATTTTGTCTATTTTTGAACTTATTTCGTTTGTTCATTAGCCAATCTATACTTTGAAAGGTAAAACTATGTACACAAATGGAGGGGGAGTTCAAAAACAGACGAAATAAGTAACTTAAATTGGAGTTTTGAAGCAATATTTGATAAAAGTGGTCTTTAAAAGAGTAATTTTAGCAAAACAAATTATAAAGGAGTAATTTTAGAAAAGTAAAACTTATAAGGGAGTAATTATTAATTTACTCAAAAGTAAAATAAAAAGACCAAAAATGGAAATTAAAAAAGTGTCAATATTTGGTCTTCCTCTTCAAGACTTCCACTCAAATCTCCCAACTCTTAAATCCCAAATTCACTTTCTCTCTCTATCCTCTAACCACAAATGTGTATCCTACTTCATTAAAACTCATTATTTCTTTTCAATTTCACTAGAAATGTGTTTATTACATTTAAAAGCCAAGCTAATTAATTAATTCAAGCAACCTTAATCTCACTCAAATAACAAAAAAAAAAAAAAAAACAAACCAACTAAAAAGTAAGAGAAAAAAGAGAGTAGAGTACTAACAAGTTACAACTTACAACCACCATTTTAGTATTGTACGACGTCGTTTCACTTTGAGAAATGAGCGCTTCAAGGTTCATCAAATGTGTAACTGTTGGTGATGGAGCTGTTGGAAAAACTTGCATGCTTATCTCTTATACTAGCAACACTTTCCCCACTGTATGTTTTTTTTTTAAAATTTAAAATTTAAATTTTTAATTCATCAAGGTTTGATTTTAATTTAATGGGTTGTTTTGCTTTTGTGATCTGGGTATTTTTTTGTTTGAGTTGTTCTTGTTGTAATTTGATTTAATTGTAGTTTTAAACCTCAATGTATGTTTTTTTTTTTACATTTTAATTTCATCAAGTTAAATTTTGATATACTGGGTTGTTTTGTTTTTGTGTTTTGTGATCTGGGTAATAATTTGTTTGGGTTGCTCTTGTTTTAATTTGGTGTAATTCTAATGTTAAACCAATTTGTTAAATCCAATAAAGTTTCAATTTTTAGCTAGAAGGTTGTAGTTATGTGTTGATTTGTTGTTTGATTTGTTTGTTTGGGTTGAGTGTGATTTGTGATTGAGCTTACTGATTAGAGATTACATGGTTTGCAGGAAACTAGGCTGAAATTAGGGTTTCAGAATTTTAGAATACTGAATTGGGGATAATGGCTAGTTTTACCTGCTCTTTTGGTAGTTGGTTCTGATTGACTGTCCTTTTAAGTTGGTGGTGCTGTGATCTCGTTGTTAAACCCTACATCGTCGAGGATTTGTAGGAATACTGGCTATGGTAGTATGGTTGAGTCATAATAATGTGATTGTATCATGTGGATCAGTGTAAATGTAGGTGTTGCTTATACTGAGTGACTGAGTCTAATAGTCTATACTCTATATGAGATGGTCTCATACGTGAGAGTGTGAGACCAACCCAAATATGGACGGAATCCTCATTTCATTTAGTGATAGGGTTAATGAGCTGGTCATGGAAGACTGTTTTACGTAAGTTTTTGTGTCGAAAGTATACTATCCTCGATTAGCTTACTAATAGATAGCTGTCACTCTGCGAGGTGGTGTGGATTTATCTAATTTGTCAAAACTGCCTCTTTGAAACAAAATGGAGCTTCAACATTCAAATGTCTGGCTAACGACTTCAAAAAGCCCTTTGTATTTTCGTAGATTGAATCTGATTATTGAATGTCGATCATGATGGTCAATCATTAACCTAGTTGGTCTTTTTATGTATACCAGGATCACAATCCTAGGGTAATTGAATTGAATAGATTTAGTCCTTTAGATTCGTTTGATAACAAGTGTTAATTGTTAGCTGTTTGTTGGTAGTGCAAGGTGCACCGTTTTGGGGAGCTAGGGATTTACGATAACTTGTAAGGTGATCTGTTGTTGAAGGTTTTTTTGAGTGTGGTTTATTGCTGCCTTGGAAGTTTGTGCATTTTAAGTTTGTTGCAAGTACAAAATGGCGAAAAAGTTTTAGCACTTAATTGTAACAAATTTGGGTTCATTTTTTCATTTTATTTTTCCGCATTCCCATGGAGAGGAATTCGACCATCGATGTGCATGAACTTTGGATCGTCAAGATTTTTTATTGTTTCATTTTGTTCCTTTATATGATACTAGTATGAAAAATCTTATTGTAGTGGCTTTTGTTGGCTCTACACAGCTTTTTCTTATTATACTATTTGTGGTCCATCTCTCTATCCTAAGTTAACAATTTGATTTCAAATGCTATAGTGGAGAATGTCCAGATCTACACTAATGCTATATATTTGAAACTTTATTTATCCTTGATTCCTTTCTTTATGTGTTTAATTTTAAATCGCTAACCTAATTAGGATGATGTTTCTGAGTATTAAGTTGATTCTGCACATTCGTGACGTGGCACCTTAAACACTACTTTTCAAAAGACTTTTACTGGCTACGAGTTGTGACGTTGTGTGCCTCCCTCGTTTGAACAGGATTATGTACCAACAGTTTTTGATAATTTCAGTGCCAATGTGGTAGTGGATGGAAGCACTGTTAATCTAGGGTTGTGGGACACCGCCGGTAGGTTTCAATTTGCTCTCTCCTACATTTATTTATTGGTGATGCCTTGTGAATTTATTCTGATTTATAATCTATTTTGTGGAACAGGTCAGGAAGATTACAATAGACTGAGGCCGTTAAGCTATCGTGGGGCCGATGTCTTTATTCTTGCATTTTCACTAATCAGCAAAGCCAGTTATGAAAATGTTTTTAAGAAAGTAAGATATCTGGATGTTAAATGTCTCGTTGTATCTTACGATAATCTCAGTGTCATTTTTCTGATGCTATCTCTTTAATGCATGTTTGATTCTGCAGTGGATTCCTGAATTGAGGCATTACGCTCCTAATGTGCCAATTATTCTTGTTGGAACAAAACTTGGTAAGATTATCCATGCTTAAAGGGTTGATAACTCGATTTGCATGTGCAGATGTGCACGGTGTTATACTACTAACTGTTGTCCCGTTGTTGCTATGTCGTGAATAGAGTATTCCATAAGCAAAACAGCCATTAAGTAAATCCCCTTTGCTTTTTCTGACTGATCTTTAGTAGATCACCTTACTTTCGTGATTTAGGGCTTGGTCAATAGGTTTTAAGTTTGTTTGTATTATTACGTAGCTTTGTGAAAAAGAGCCGTCTAAATGTTCATAAAGAACTAAAAGATTATGGTGGGCCATAGGGTTTAATTAGGCGAAAGTCTTATAATCAGTTTCTTATTAAAATTGTGATAGTAAGTTGTGGATACCTCCCCATACAGATTAAGAAAGTGAAGCGACGTTAAAAGTTCTATTGCGTGGATGTTTAGTACAACGCCATCTAGCTAGGAGGGGTTACGAGTAGGGCAAATTTTAGTGGCTAGTTTACAAGGAAATTATTGTCTCCCATCTTTAATTTCCTTTTTTGAATTTCATCCTTGTGATTCGTATATGTACTTGGCTCTATGCAGATCTTCGTGAGGACAAACAATTTTTAATGGATCACCCTGGTGCAGTGCCTATCACAACACCTCAGGTAAACAAACGCGCTGCATGACCAAATGCCAAGTCTCTTGGCCAGTCTCTTTTTAACTAAGAACCCTCCATTAGTTTTTTTTTTTTTTTGAAATATCTGAATGAAATATACTCCCATTTAGACCTCGAAATGGGTCATTTTGAGGTGGCCGGTTATCAGTTGGGTCAATCGTATCTTAATCTAGTCATTAGGAATTTTTTTCCATTTTATAGAATGATAAACTTAGGTATAATCTCTAATCGCCATTTCGATTCGGGTCATTTAGGGTCAGGTCAATATCAGGTCCAACAAATTGGGCGAAGTACAGTTTAGATTCTGGTTTGGGTCATTTTCGAGTTATTTTATTCTGGTTTCATGTTATAGTACATGGGTCGACTCATTTAGGCGGGCTTCTTTTTTATATGAGGCCGACTTACATGTATGCCTTATTTTGAAGGGAGAGGAACTGAAGAAACAGACTGGAGCAGTGGCATATATCGAGTGTAGTGCAAAATCCCAGCAGGTAAATAGCTCATCCTTGAACAATTTTAAAAAAATATTTGGGTTATGTTCTGCGTATTAACGACATTCCTGTATTTTCATCCCTTTTGAGTTTAGAACATCAAGGCCGTATTTGATGCTGCTATCAAAGTGGTTCTCCAACCACCAAAACACAAGAAGAGAAAGAAGAGAAAGTCGCAGAAAGGTTGTTCGATACTATGATAAGGCAAACATCATTGGAAAGAAAAGTACGATCTCTTGCTACTATTACAGTACCTTGGAACTACTCTCTTGTCTATTACGCTCTTTAGATGCCTCCGTGCCGGTAGTTTGTGAGGTGTGACAGACAGACAAGTATCCGTTGGCAGATTGCTCGGATACGGAACATTGCTATTTGTATATCATTTTCCGTGTTAGATGTTATTGCCAAAATTATGTTTCATTGTAAACTTTTCCTGGTTGTGTGACTATATAGTAGTAGTATTTGTAACTAAGCTCACAAGGTTTACATTTGTAACATTTCATTATCTTGCATTATATGTACAATTATGAATTCCTTTCTCAGTTTTTTTTACCAACGAAGAAACCAGCCGTCGTTTTTTTTAGGACGTAGCGAGTAAAGCCGATTATATGAGACTTGGTTCTCACATAAATTCTTGTTTAAAACGGATTAGATAGGATAGGATAAACAGACAAAAGCAGAATACTTAGAGATCAAAAACCTGTCTCATCTATTCAAGTGAAATGTTATTTGATCCGTTTAAATCATATAAGACGGATATGCCCGTTCGAAAAGAGAACAACATGTGGGTTAATAAGATGGGTTCACCTTGCTACAATATTTTTGTGTGAAGATATTATGCTTTCATTCAAGTGACTTGAAAGGCATTCAAGATTCGTACACAAAGAATGGTTGGCAATGCAATGCCATATCTTCCATGCCATGGTCCCATTTGATAAATGGGTGATGCACTCTACTCCTTTATGGTGGTCTCCAATTGATACTCTACTTTTAGAATATATCATCCTTTTGGAGGTCTTAATTTTATCGTGTACGCTTCTTATATTATAATGAGCCGAGTTATCATCTTTGTGTTCTCGAAGAAAAGAGAAATGATCTGAATATGATTCAAAACCTGAATTAACCCGATTCGACTGGAATTTTGTTGATCTTGAAGTGACACTTAAACATCTTATGCGATAATAAGATAGCCATTGCTGAAATGACCATACACGTGAATGATTTGGCTCGTGTTTGACGTGAATGACCCGTTTCTCAGCCTTAGACACATACCTGGGGCAGCAATGTAGTATTATTGATGCATACAGTAGTTTTTACTAATATAAGCTTAATTATTGGCTGTCTAACACTTGACAAATCACCTACTACAATCACTAATCACTATCATTAGATCTTTTTTTGGCGATTAGATTCTTCACAATTTTTTAATTTTTTTAGATTTTTTTTAATTTTATGGAATCTGTGCTATTCCCACTCACAGCAACGCTTACAGTTGCAAGAACACTTTCCAACTAAAACACCAGGCATTCCTATTTTAAACAGCTGACTTTCTTTTCCTCTTGAAAGTGTATATATGTATTGTATTAGCCAAGCTTAGAAGCTCATTACATTGAAGAATCACAATTGTTTGTGTGTGAAACCATGGCGTCCCGGAGAATCTTGAAAGAGCTCAAGGAACTCGAAAGAGACCCTCCTAGTTCATGCAGTGCCGGTAACTAACTAACTGAATTTAATGCTATCCTTTCTTTTCCCTCTGATTTTCTTCGAAAGCAATCCGACTGAAAAACAATTGGTACTGGACGATGCGCCCAAGCTCCCAAACCCTAGTTGTGGAATTTAACATGGTAATAAAGCCCGTGACTTTCCTGCATAGGCTAAGGCTGTGTGGTCGACGATTAGTTTAAACATCCTGTAAGACGGGTTGAGCTCATCGATTCCTTTGTATTGTGATACATTTCAGGTCCAGTAGCAGAAGATATGTTTCATTGGCAAGCAACCATTTACGGTCCAAACGAAAGTCCTTACGCTGGTGGCGTCTTCCTCATCAACATCCATTTTCCTCCTGATTATCCATTCAAGCCCCCAAAGGTAAGTTTTCGAGTTCAATAATTCAAATCTTGCGCGAACTAATCATGTCTTGCTTGACGTAATTTTCATAAAATTGCTATGAGACTGCCTTATACGATAATTTGCACTCCTGGCCTATCAAGCCATATATAACTCCGAGACTGTGAGGTACAAGGGTAATGTTGTTATCGTGGATAGAATATATCGAAACTAACGTCAGAATTGATGAAACCCACATGCAGGTGGCCTTCAAAACTAAAGTCTTCCATCCAAATATTAATAGCAATGGAAGTATTTGCCTTGATATACTCAAGGAGCAATGGAGTCCTGCACTCACTATATCCAAGGTCATCAATTCATCATTCTCCTATTTTCTGACAATATACACATGGTTAAATCAAACCTTGCATTTATAACATTGATAAATTATATTCATTTGGTTACCTTTTATATTCTTTGTGAGAGGGTATTTTAATCACCGGTGAACAAATGATCGGGACGAAGGAAGTAGAATACGACCGTTTTGTGTACTAATTAAGAGTTAATACGACACTTCAATTGGTTAAATACTCATTTATTATTAATTTATTATCAATTAATGAGAAATTTAACCTACAAAATAAATGGTATGCGGTGTACGACGATCTTATACAATAATAACTGGACAACCTTTGATCTTTGATTTACAATTAAAATACACTAAGATCAAAAGATCATTTGCTGATGTCAACTAGCTTAGTTGATAAAGTCACGAGCGATGTACTCATGACATGATGAATTCAAACCCCATCAACATCAAAATTGCCCATGTAGCTCCTTTTACACCAAGAAACAAAAAGATGAAAAGATCATTTCACTTTTCAGAATTATTTCAATATTTGATGTGAAAAATTTAGAAAATATCATGCTTAAAGTATTATATGATCGACACGATCGTTTCAATAAATCCTTTGTCGCCGCTAATAATTTACATATGTCATTTTTGTTTGTCTTAATCAATATATTTAGGCGTGTTTTATGTAGGGGAGAACAAGGTGAGACTATTGAGCTAACTTATTAATGACCCCTGTTTACAAAAAGAACGGTTTACATAAAGAACGACCCAAAAGCAAACGTAAACTATTGGCATGAACATAGAGATCGACTATTTTGGTTTTTCTTTATGGCGAAGATTAACTCAGATTAAGTAGAGTAAATAAAAATCTAAAGTCCTGTTGTAGTAAAAATAATCAAACTATTTCGTCGGCAGGTTCTACTGTCCATCTGCTCACTGCTAACGGATCCGAACCCAGACGATCCCTTGGTACCGGAGTTTGCTCACTTGTACAAGTCGGACCGGGTCAGGTACGAGTCAATGGCACGTAACTGGACGCAGAAGTATGCCATGGTAGACTTCATGTAATATCCACATTTATGTCATATTCAACCAAGACTCCATATGTATCACTCCAAAATGTTGTGTTAAAGATTTTTCAAGCCTTTAAGTGTTGTTTGGAGGCTATAATATGGCATATTTTACCAAAGTTGAAAAGGAAAATTTGCTAATAATAATACCATTTCTTTCTTGTTTTAAATGGCTGTGATTATGTAAAGCAAATTCAGTGCCGGATCCAGAAATTTTTCGGGGGTTAGTTTCGATGAGAATATTAAGGCGATTTTTACATAAGTATAAATTTTATTCTTGTAGCGTACAAAAATTTACGGAATACTGCGAAAATATTTTTTCTCTGGTAGCCTAGGACCCCAGATCCTCTTACCCGAGAGGAAGTCATGTATAGGTTTGACCTAGTTTCTTGAAGTGATTAACCCATTTTTTGCAAGTAAAAAATTATTTTTAATAAACTCAAAGTCAATTTTTATTGCTTCAAAAGTTTTTTATTTTTTGCACGTGCTTCAAAAGTAGAAGCATCAATTTAGTGCTTCTAACTTTTAATTTACTTCTTTCTTTTATAATTTTTAATTAATATATGTAAATGATAAATTTGCATGTTAAAAATATTTCAATAAGATAAAATAAGTACATATTCATTTATATATTTTTATTTCTTACATAGAGACCCATCTTGATGTAATATTTTAATTATAATATTTTCATTTTTGTATTTTTTTAGTAAAAAAACTATTTTTGATAAATAGTTCTGTAAATGGTAATAAAAACTAATATTTTACCGAAAAAATAGCTTATTAAAAAACTCATTATCAAAAGTATAAATTGTTTCTAGAGTGTTAGGCCAAAAATGATGCTTAATAATCGTATTTGTAATATTTATTACTATGTATATTAACGTATGACATTAATTATATATATATTTAAATATATAATCATGCTCTATATTTCTTTCTGAAATATAAAAATATATTCTTGTCCATACATTAATTCAGAATACATTTGATCTTGCTTCAGATGGACCATTTTGGTCTGAAGCAATAAGACGAGATTTTGTAATCACTTTACAGTTAGATGTAACCATTAGTGAAAACAAGTTGATATAAGTTGTGGTTACATTTTATCAAAAAGTGGCAACATAACCTCGTCTTATTTTTCAGACGAAAATGGTCCGTCTGAAATAAGAATTTTCGTTCGGAATAATATTTGTATGTACTAATTAAATTTTCGTTCGCAATATTCTTCATCCAAAACAAGCCTAATTATATTAATAATCTAATCAAGGTTATTGATTTATTCTGCAATGCTTCTGGAGAAAAAATTAATAAAACAAAGTGTGGTATTTTATTCAGACCAAATTCTACAATTTCTGAAATGATCAATGGACTACGAAAATTTGGGATCCGCAATAACAAAGGTATTGGCAAATATCTGGGAATCTCAACTGATTTTGATACTTCGAAGAGAAATATCTTTGACAGCTTGC
The DNA here is from genome assembly GCA_022085475.1 of Heliosperma pusillum. Taxonomy (NCBI): domain Eukaryota; kingdom Viridiplantae; phylum Streptophyta; class Magnoliopsida; order Caryophyllales; family Caryophyllaceae; genus Heliosperma; species Heliosperma pusillum. The sequence goes on from JAIUZE010066250.1 coordinate 17,948, forward strand.
TTGAGAAAGTTAAAACAAGGATCTCTTCTTGGAATGGGCTTTTTCTTTCATCAGCAGGTAGACTTACTTTGATTTCCTCTGTCTTATCCACCCTCTCAAATTTCTTCCTATCGGCATTCAAAATACCGGTAAGTGTGTCTAAGAAGATTAATTCTTTACTGACGCATTTTTGGTGGGCTGAGACACGTAAATCTAAGTCTATTCATTGGTGTAGTTCTAATTTTCTTAGTCTCCCAAAAAGTCATGGCGGGCTAGGAATTAGAAACATTGGTTGCTTAAATCTTGCCCTTTTGGCTAAGCAAGCCTGGAAGCTCATTAAGAAGGATCAGCTATCCGTTTTCTCAAAAATCTTTCGAGATAAAATCCTAACGAAAGACTCGCATATCAATATTAACTCTATCAAGAATATCAATAACGCATCATGGGGATGTAAGGGGCTTCAGGCTGGTATGGAATTCCATCTGCGCAACATAGGTTGGAAAGTGGGTTCAAACTCTGAAGCTAATATATGGAGCACAAGATGGGTTAATGGAGAAATTCCTCAGCCTATGATTGACTCCCCTCCCGGATTTCATGACCCAGTACGTCATGTTCGGGAGCTTATTCACCAAACAGGATGCTGGAACCATTCACTTATTAAATCTCTTTTCAACTGTGATTGGCAAAGGCCTATCTCTGCCGTTCCTTTATGTCACACGCGAGTTGATGATGAGATCTATTGGACTAAAACTACCTCTGATAAGTACACTGTTAAAAGTGGATATGGCATTGCTCTAAAAGCTCTACAAGATACAGTCAGCACTCCAAAGGATAGGTCGCGTATTGGTAATATTGAAAAATCTTTTTGTCAAAAAAGGTTATGGAATCTCCAAATCCCTCAAAACTGGAAGATTCTTTTATGGAAAATTATAACTAAGACAATGCCTGTGGGTTCTGAATTCGGTCGAAGGGGCATTACGGTTGATAAACATTGTCATCTGTGTAAGGATAACACCAAAATTGAAACGCTGGAACATCTTTTCAGAGACTGTCATTTTGTCAATCGTATATGGTCTTCTTCTATTCTGGGTATCCGATCAATCAATAATGATCATCTTAATCTGGGCAATTGGGTTATCAACTGGATCATGTATCTTTACAAAATGGACGATGCAAATGAGCTTATCATCTTTTTCGTTGCTATCCTACGTAGTATATGGCAAATGCGAAACAACTGTATTTTTCGCAGCGAAAATCCTTCCCCTATAGCGGTAATGAGTATCTATATGAAAGATGCTAAGGTTGTGACAACCCTCGCGAATGCGGAAATATAAAACATACAAGCATGTGAAATAATATGCGGAAATACGGTATTTTTAAAAACCTTTATAAATGCAAGATAGATAAAACGAGGAGTGTCAAAATATTACAAACTAAGTACAAAATACAACAAAGAGACGGGGTCTCTCCAAATGTTAGCAAAGAACAAGTGTTTAGCAAAACTAGCTAAATTCGTCTAGAGGTGAAACTTCCAGGGACAACGCCCGCTAGCTCACACCCGAACCCAAAATAGTCAAAGCAAAAAGCCATCCATGCAAGCAACATGTTCATCCATGAAAAACATGAACGCCACAATCAGCGGGGAGTAACTCCGGATTCTCCCAGCCATATCGCATTAAACGTACATAGAAGGAAATACAAAAGTAGAGCATGCATATATAGATATACATGTGAGATACGATAAGAATAGATAGACAATTCAATATATAATGACAAGGTCATGTGGAAATCAAATCCGAAACCATCATGTTATTCAAGACTCGGGGAAGACACTCTTAGGCAACCGAATACGCTCACTAGGGCTTGCATCTCACCGTTAGCGGTTATAAGTTGAAAAGATTGAGGACTCGAAAACAACCATGCCAAGTCATGCAATGACCATGATTAAATCCATCATGTTATCATCATTCAAAACCAACCCACATACATAGACGGTGCCAAATCATGCGCACATAGACCATGAATTAAGATATTGAAAATCACGCATTCAAGAAACGACGACGACACAAGACGAATCTATCACGGTAAATGAAAACGCACTAGCCAGTGTACATGGCAAGTATGATTAACAGGCATCCACGGGATAAACATTTCCCTGAACTCATACACGATCAACATTTCGTATATGTAGACTAATTTCCTCCTGGTAGCACGACGATAATAATACGGCCTAGTTTAAACCTGGCCAGGATCTCGGAATAAACGTGTTCCGATTCGACATGCGATAAACGTTTCGCATCCAAGACTCGGTCTTACAAGAAAATGCCGAGTACCCCAAATTCGGTAGATCAATTCACGAAAGAGGCGGAAAAGAGCTCAAGCCTCATAACAAGCGGTACGCTACATGCAAATAACACCACCTCGCAAGTACACAACATTTGACGGCCGGGTCGATCAACGCATAGCGTTCAACTCCCAACAACGTCGTCGTATGCCCACTAACACATGCATTTAAGCAGTAGGATACCTCTCCGTTCCAACATTCCAGCCTTACGAACGGGAAGGTAGCCAAGGGAATGAGAGTACAAAGCACAAGACAAAATAGTGCTCAAACCGTATCATTTGTAAAAACCGACTCAAAGTGGGACATAGCAAAAACCGTCACAAAACATGTGATACAAGCGAAAGAAATATCATAAGTCCAAAACATTGATATTAGAAGTCACTACGTAAAATTATACGATAAACGAACAATCGGAATTATTATAAATGAAAACCGTAAACAACAATCACAAATAATTTCCAGCAGGAGCCAGCCGGTCAGGCTGACCGGCTGCCGGTCCACCGGCTCAGGCCAACTATCATATGAAAAACCAATGTAAAATGTCAGTGTGTCCCAGCTGGTCAGGTCGACCGGCTGTCGGTCGACCGGCTGGGACCAAAGGGTCACTTGAAAAACAAAGGAAGGAGAGGGGTGTCTCAGCCGGTGGTCTGACCGGCTGCCGGTCAACCGGCTGAGCCCAACCTCATATTCCAAAATCACGTAAAAATGCCAAAATATACAGCAGGTGCCCCAGCCGGTGGTCTGACCGGCTGCCGGTCGACCGGCTGGGGTCCAATTCACACGAAAATGCCTTGTTTCATCCATGTTCAACATTCATCAATGATCGGTTCTGTCGCGGTCCCGAAACAAAAATAATTTACCCGGACTAGGCTAACAACATAAGGAATGTAATTAGGGAAGTAGGGTGTCGATCCTCAGGGAGTACGTGTTACTTATGAATTGTTATGGATTGGTTTTCATTTAAAATCGAGTCACTTGAGTTGTTTGTCTGAACTATTAACATAAAGTAAAACGACAAGAATATAAATGACGATATGTAAGAACAAATATGTAAATTACAAAACAAAAAACCCAGAACATAAGACATACCCGATCGGGTTGTCACGTACCCGATCGGGGAAGTCCTCTGATCCGAATATTGACAACTAATTTCTAACTAAAGACGGTATTTAAATGACAATATTGAAAGTCTAACTAGCTAAACTAATTAACCAGAGAATAACAATAATAAAAACTATCTAGGAACGGGAATAAAAAGACGATAAACTAACTAGATAACGATAAAGTAAACTATCTAATAACAGAAATAAAAAGACAATAAAATAAACTATCTAAAACGATAAATTAAACTAACTAATCAAGTTGATATTGTGAAAGAGAACTACATGTAAAACTAGTTAAAAGTTTCATAGATACCAATATTAGAATTACTTATGATTGTCTAGGCCTTCTAGCGGTATATTCCTTCCGGATTCGTACCGACCTTTTAGTGGGTCCTAACGTCCTTTCAGCATGGGTAAGTCACTAAACCCCTATTGATAGTCCTAATTCCTATCCCAACTCTCGTCATAAAGATAGAAATGACTAATACAAACAATTGTTTATGGCCACTAAACAAAGTTATAGAATTTGACACGACCAAAGGAAGAAACAATTTAGACGGTTCAATTGCTAACTACTCTTCTTATAATTCATTTGACTTGTAAATCATTTCAAATATTACAACTCTATTTGTTTTATTTACACAATAATAATTTTACAATATTAGATTTAATCTAATCTATGTGATTATGTGATTAAGTAGATTAGCAAGAAAAAGATATATGAAATTAGACTATGAAATGTACGTACTAAAGTGATTATGGTGATTATGTCAACAATCATTCTAATGATATTTTTAAGGATTATATGATTAGGTAAATTATAATGTGACATGCTAAATAATACTTTGGTTTTAACTAAATTGATTTTAGGTTGATTTCCTACTAACAACAATATTGTGAAAATGATACTAATGAGATTATAATTCATGGTGGTTAAAATTGCATAAGTAAATAAGATTAGAGAATTACCGATAAGGAAAATGAGTATATAAGAATGAAAGTAAGAACAAATACCCAATAACAAAAGCGAAGTAAACACTAGAGAAATACTAAGAAAGCTATAAAAACTTGTAAGAAAGTGTGCTAAAAGAAATGATAATAGATTATTAGATTATTGTAAGATTGTGTGTTTTGATGCTTGGATGATCATTGGCTTTTATAAGGCTGCATGGCTGCTGACCCTCTTGCAAATTCGTACCCTAGTCAATGCATTAAACCTCCCATTTAAGCTCGGATTGAAGAAGAGCCAAGTAACGTCTTCTTGCAGAAATACCCGATCGGGTAACAGGCAATCCGATCGGGTTTTTGTGTAAGTCGGATTTTCCGTCTTTTCATCTTAGGCACGGAATCCTATGCCTTAGTCTTTGGTCAATGCATTACGGAATTGGGCTTGGGCTGATCTTATCTTGACTTGGGTTGAGGTTTCTTCTTAAAGTCCAAAGCCAAAATCCAAATTGAGTCCATTCGAGGAAAGATGTAGCGGAATTGTAATGAAATTGTGAACTGGCTATCATCAATTCCTTGAAAACTCGTATCCTAGTGTCTTTGCTCCATAAAGTAGGAAAATACAGCAACACCGCTTCATTTCCTATAAAACGAGCCAAAACACGCAAAACAACTAGAATAGTAGTATTAGCTCGTTAATCACTTAACAAAGTGCATAAATCATATAGAAATCGAGCTAAAACGGGGGATAAATCAATACAAAATATCACTTATCAAACTCCCCCAAGCTAAACCCTCGCTTGTCCTCAAGCAATCATAACAATCATAACTAGGACAAGGGTAGCTAACGATGATCAATCCATCATACAAATCTCAAAAAGTAAGCTCTAATAAGTAGATGAATCATAAACCCACAGCAACAAGGGCGAAAGAAAAATGCGAAACATGGTTGAGATTTACATAACGGCGCAGCATAGAAAATATTCTTCGGACTTTTTCAGCTCTTGCATGATCTTTTTTACAATGGACTCTCACGGTACACTCGTCACTCAAATTTTTGTAAATTAGGAAATATTAGGTAAAATTTGAAGTGACACTCACCTATCTACAACTTTTAAGAATGTGCCCGCAGTCTAGTATGGTAGACAATCCAAAATCATTAAGTAAAACTAATCATGATCAAATTATAATGTAAGAAACACTAGTAAAGTAAAGAAGAGGCTTGGGAAATTTGGGTAAGAAAGTGGACAAATGAATTTGGTCATGTGGAGCTTAAAGTCAAGCTAGAAATAACCAAATGTGTAGTGGATACTCAATCCAAATCATACCAATTCTCATCGATAATAATCAAAGCCAAAAGCAGCATATTGGCTTAACATTAGAATCAAGATACGACTTCCCATAATTTTCTTTCTTTTCATTTCGTGGAAGCGTTTTTCCTCTTTTTTTTTTTTTTTTTTTTTTTTTTTCTTTTGAGCTTTCAATTTCATTTTTCATTTTTCATCGTTCTTTCAAAGCTCTTTTTTTTTTTCTTTTTTTTTCTCTCTTTCACCAAAACCCGGAAATCAGTAATCCCGAGACGGCTCACACCAAATGGTGGAATTATCATATCATCGTAAAAGAACAGAACACCTCTACACAAATAGTTGGTTACTAGCTCAACAAGGGTAGGCAAATTTATAATGTAGCTAGAAAGAAGGGTGTTTATTGTGAAAGGTGAACAAGAGATTGAATGGCTTCAAAATGTAGATCATGACAGTAATACTTATAGAAAATGGACTAAAAACCATACTTATGCGTTTTGATGTAACACAGACTATAAGGAGAAACTACTCACTCCTAAACTGGGATCGGGTTCAGATGTACCGACCACTTGGAGGCTCTACCTTACAATATGAGTAGCTTGCCAATGTCAAGATCAAGCTTAATTAAGTCCAAATGCAATTCCCTATCTACTGTGTACAAGACATCCCCATGAATGCACAATTCCTCGTAATAAAACGAAACATCAGCTTATAAAAACTACAAAATGAGAAATGTAAGATGGAAATGATCTTTTCTTTTTGTTTTTTTCGAAATTTTTTCCTATAAAAACTAAAAAGAAATTAAGAAAACTAAAAGAAAATAAACTAAAAAGAAAACTAAAAATCTAAATGCAATCCTAAATGCAGTTCCTAAATGCAAATCCTCCCCCAAGCTAAAACTTCACATTGTCCTCAATGTGCATGCGATTATAACAGAAACAAACCGAGAAATGGCTAATAGCACATGGAACAGAGAAACGATATGAAATTCTAATGGGAAAAGGCAAAATAAAACTAAAAATGTGAAAAATAAAGAAAATGAATAAAATTCTTACAAAATGGCCAGCCTCCCCCACGCTAGTATAAACAAGGGAAGCTCATCATCAAATCACAAAGGCCACCAGCCACGACCTCTCCTCTCAGAAGAAGGTGGCTCGGGTTCGGATCCAGAAGCATCTGCATAGTGGGTATCATCTGCAGAATGATAATTACCACGAGAAGAAAAGATCCCGGTTGGGTTGCTGCCTCCAAAGGTTTGATACTCCTCCACTTGGTGATCAGGAAAATCACCTCCATACCCTCCAAACCTCTCTACGCCATAGTCGGTTCCACAATAATCCGGTCCGGTTCGCGGCACACCTGCACCATAAGCAGCACCATACCTCCCCTCGGGCCAAGTATAAAAAGACGGGTGGGGGCCCTCGGGTCGAATCACACCTTGCCTAGCAAAGTGGTCATATATGGGGAGCAAAGCAAGCTGTTGGTCGGACTGAATTCTATTGACAGATAATGTTAAAGCTTCAAACATGGCGGCTACATCGCCCTCAGCATGGGTCGATTGAGAGGATGATCCAACCTCAGGGCGGCTGGATCTAAGCTGAACAGGGGGGTCAACGGGAGTAATATCCCCAACAGGAAGGTAGTAGGTAGATCGAGGTAAGAGAGCCTCACCCTCTTGAAGTGGAGGTCGCTGCCGAAGAATTGGAATTAGCTCTTCCTCGGCGGTCAACTTGACCGAGTCACGGCCAGCAATCCTCCAAATCATATGGGGGTGAGAAGCACGGAACCAGTTGAGCTGAACAAAGTATGCATAATCTAACCCATTTCCCCTCTCGGTGGGAGGTGTAGTCAATGCCTGAAGGTCGGTGGTGGCTTGGTTAAAGCCACAAACTTGCATAGCTAAGTGAGTGATAAGACCTCCATAGACAATGGCTGTGTTCTTAGGATTAACAGCTTTGGTCAACTGAACAGCAAAATGATACGGTATACTAACAGACCACGGTTCATTACCATCCACATTCAAAAATCCTCCTAATATTTCTAACTCTACTCGTCTCACCAAATGAGGTTCAGCACGACCCAAAAAGGTCCATCCCATGAATCTTTGCCAAATTCTAATGGCGGGATGATGTATATGTTGGTGTGGGATGTGGTCCCAACGAGAGACAGGGTAAGTCGAAATAGCACTCCAAAGCAAGCTAACATCAAAGCTTTCCGGAGGTGATGTGACAACCCTCGCGAATGCGGAAATATAAAACAAACAAGCATGTGAATTATATTGCCGAAATAGGTAGTTTTAAAAACTTTTATACATGCAAGTTAAATAAGACGAGGAGTGTCAAAATATTACAACTAAAAGCGGAAAATACAACAAAGAGATGGGGTCTCTTAAAATGTTAGCAAAGAACAAGTGTTTAACAAAACTAGCTAAATTCGTCTAGAGGTGAACTTCGAGGGACAACGCCCGGTAGCTCACACCCGAACCCCAAAATATCATATCCAAAAAGTCATCCATGCACGCAACCTGTTCATTCATGAAAAACATGAACGCCACAATCAGTGGGGAGTAACTTCGGGTTCTCCCAGCCATATCACATCAAACGTACATATAAGGAAATACAAAAGTTAAATCATGCATATATAGATATACATGTGAGATACGATAAGGATAGATAGGCAATTCTATAGATATGATAAGATCATGTGGAAATCAAATTCGAAACCAACATGTTATTCAAAGACTCGGGGAAGACACTCTTAGGCAATCGAATACGCTCACTAGGGCTTGCATCTCACCGTTAGCGGTATAAGATTGATAAGATTGAGACTCTACAGACAAACCAGTCAAGTCATGCGATGATTACACAATTCCAACATATCATCATCCATTCACGAACCAAGACAATGACGGTGTCCAATCATGCATTGACCATGAACAATATCATGAAATCACGCATTCAAGAACGACACAAGACGACATATCTCACGGTAAATGAAACGCACTAGCATCGTGTACATGGCAAGTATGATTAAAGGCATCCACGGGATCACATTTCCCTGAACTCATACCGTTACATTTCGTTATATGTTCACACTAATTTCCTCCGGTAGGTACGACGATACTAAATATACGGTCCTAGTCTAATCTGGCAGAAATCCCGTAATCGTATTTCCCCCGTTCGACATGTGGCTATACTTTCGCTCCAAGACTCGATCATCAAAGTGACGCCAGTAACCCCCCAAATTCGTAGCAACCTTCACGAAAGAGGCGGAAAAGATCTCAAGCCTTATAACAAGCGGTACGCTACATGCAAATAACACCACCTCGCAAGTACACAACATTAGACGGCCGGGTCGATCAACGCATAGCGTTCAACTCCCAACAACGTCGTCGTATGCCCACTAACACATGCATTTAAGCAGTCGGATACCTCTCCGTTCCGACATTCCAGCCTTACGAACGGGAAGGTAGCCAAGGGAATGAGAGTACAAAGCACAAGACAAAATAGTGCTCAAACCGTATCATTTGTAAAAACCGACTCAAAGTGGGACATAGCAAAAACCGTCACGAAACATGTGATACAAGCGAATAAGAAATCATATATCCAAAACATGAATATTATAAGACTCTACGTAAAATTATACGATAAATGGATCATGCGAACTATTATAAATCACGAGTTTTAGAAGTCAAAAGAAAACAACACAGCCGTGTTCCAGGCCGGGCAAGTGACCGGTGGCCGGTGGGCCGGCTCAGAACACAGGGCAAAAACCAAAACTCATATAAAACAGAGAAATGTGGTCTGGGCCGGTCAGTGAACCGGCGGCCGGTGGACCGGCACAGAATACAGTATCAAAAATCCAACTTCACTTACTGATGTGTTCCAGGCCGGTGGATGGACCGGCGGCCAGTGGGCCGGCCTGGAGCACCTCATCAAGCACAAACCAAGTTTCCAAAGGTGTTACTGATGTGTTCCCAGCCGGTTGGCAGACCGGCGGCCGGTCGACCGGCAGGGAACACCAGTTCACCCGTGAGCCTTGCTCACTTAACCAATTCAATCCAATTCTCATATATGCTTCTAATAATCATCAACAATCAATATATATCATCAACATTCATCATATAACATCATCCATTAATCATAGCATGATTTCTAATCTTCCTAATCGTATTCTAAACACGATTTCTAGCATATAAACATGTAAAACACGTAAATGATACCGAGTAACCCTTCACCGTTACCTTTATGCGTCTCTACTAATCGTCAAGCTCCTCTTCTATCAGGAAATAGTCTTTGTCGGGATCTTGGAGGTCACCACCTACAAATAGATCGTAAAAAGATGAATAAAGTTCATCTTGAGAAAGACGGAAAGCTTGAAAAGCGAGAAAGACGGTGATTTTTATATCAATACGGATAGAGGAAGGTTAGGGAAGAAGAATAAGACGAACTTACGTAAATTCTATCAAAGAACGAAGAAGCTACGCGAATTCTAAGATCGATATCAAAGAGGGAAGTTTTGAGATTTCTTAAGGAGGAAGATATTTGTGTTTGTGTTTGAATGAAAAATTAGGTTAAGGAGGGAGTTGTGTGAGTTATGAAGGAAAAAGTCACAGACGGTTCCAAAGTCAAGAAGTCAAACCTCGACTCAAACAACAAAAAAGTCAAACTCGACTCAAAAGTCTCAAGAAAAGTCAAACTTCGCCTTAAGACGGGATTTTCATGGAATCTCTCGCGTAAATTCCCAAAACGACTCGGAAATTCTAATTCGACTTCGAACATAAAAAGCTAATTTAAAACTTAAATTTGCTGACAAGATTTCGTAAAAGACATTTCCTAACTAGAAAAATAGGGTACATTTCCGGGTTTTCAATCACCCCCACCTTTTTTAAAAACGTTTCCGTTCGTCGCCCTCGAAACTTGAGGGAAAGAAAAATACCTTACTCGAATAGACTCGGATATGTACTACGCATAGAAGCTTCAGTTTCCCAAGTCTCTTCTTCGACATTAGCACTTCTCCACAAGATTTTCACCAAAGGAACTACTTTACTTCTCAACTTCCTATCCTTGCGATCTAGGATGCGGATCGGCTTCTCTTCAAAGGATAGATTCGGTTCAAGCTCGGGCAATTCCTTTTGAAATACATGGCTTGGATCACTTACATACTTTCTCAATTGAGAAACATGAAAAACATCATGAACCTTAGCCAAATTCGGGGGCAAATCCAACTTATAAGCAACGGCACCAATCCTCTTTACAATATCAAAGGGTCCAATGTCTTTCGGGCTCAATTTACCCTTAACACCAAACCTTTTAACACCCTTCATAGGAGACACCTTCAAGAATACTTTATCCCCAACTTCAAATTCTAAAGGCCTTCTTCGGATATCGGCATAAGACTTTTGACGGTCTTGAGCGGCTTTCATTCTATCACGAATGACCTTCACACTATCAATGGTTTCAACAAGAACATCGGGGCCTAAATCACGATTGTCACTCAATTGATTCCAACATATAGGACTCCGACATTTCCTTCCATAAAGAGCTTCATATGGAGCCATCTTGATAGATGCATGATAACTATTGTTGTAAGAAAACTCCACCAACGGTAGACTCTTTTCCCAACTAGACTGAAAGTCAAGAGTACAAGCCCTAAGCAAGTCTTCTAAAGTCTGAATAGTCCTCTCAGTCTGACCATCCGTAGCGGCATGAAATGCAGTACTCATCAACAACTTACTACCCATGGCCTCTTGCAAAGCTTTCCAAAATCTCGAACAGAATCTCGGATCTCGGTCGGATATAATCTCCATAGGAACGCCATGGTATCTAACAATTTCATCAACATAAGCTTTCGCCAAACGGTCCAAACTCCAAGTTTCTTTGATCGGAATAAACCTAGCACACTTGGTCAAACGATCAACAACAACCCAAACGGCATCTTTATGTCCAACGGTTCTCGGCAAGGCCATAACAAAATCCATAGAAATAGATTCCCACTTCCATAGCGGAATATCCAACGGTTGTAGCAATCCACCGGGCCTTTTGTGTTCAATCTTTACTTGTTGGCAAGTAAGACATCTTCCAACATAAGATACAACATCACCCTTCAAGTTCGGCCACCAAAACTGTAGCTTCAAATCCTTGTACATCTTATCACCTCCGGGGGGAATAGAATAAGGGGAAAGGTGAGCTTCATCAAGAACTCGCTTCCTCAAATTAAGAGCATTAGGAACAAATAAACGACCATGGAAACGAAGAACACCTTCATTATCAAACTTGAAATCTTTACCTTTACCTTCAAGAATCTTGGCTTGGATAGACTTGTAGGTAAGATCATCCACTTGACTTTCACGGATTTCACGGAGAAACACCGGCTCGGCAATCATAGCACCAATATGAACAAAACCACGCTCTACAAATTCCAAACTCAACCTTCGAAACTCGGCACAAAGATCAACAGGTAATACATGCAAAGCATTTAAAGCATGAGAAGCTTTCCTACTAAGAGCATCTGCAACAACATTAGCCTTCCCTTCATGATACAACAACTCAAAATCATAGTCATTCACCAATTCCAACCATCTTCTTTGTCTCATATTCAACTCTTTTTGAGTAAATATGTACTTTAAACTTTTATGATCGGTGAATATACGACAATGAACTCCAATCAAGTAATGTCTCCATACTTTCAAAGCATGAACAACAGCGGCCAATTCTAGATCATGAGTAGGATAGTTCACTTCATGAACTCTCAATTGCCTAGAAGCATAAGCCACCACCTTCCTATTTTTCATAAGAACACAACCTAATCCCATTTTAGAAGCATCACAATAGACATCAAAGTCTACTCCATCTTCAGGCAAAGTCAACACCGGAGCGGTAGTTAACCTCGTCTTTAACTCCTGAAACGCAGATTCACAAGCTTCATTCCATAGGAATTTGGTTTCCTTCTTCAACAACTGAGTCATAGGTCTAGCAAGCTTAGAGAAATCTTTGACAAATCTTCTATAATAACCAGCTAAACCAAGGAAACTTCGAATCTCTCTAATATCAGTCGGACTCTTCCAATCAACAACGGCCTCAATTTTGGAAGGATCCACCATAACACCTTCTTTTGAAATCACATGCCCAAGAAAGGACACTTTAGGTAACCAAAATTCACATTTAGAGAACTTAGCATACCACTTCTGTCGACGTAGAACACTCAAAATAATCCTCAAATGAATAGCATGCTCATCTTCGGACTTGGAGAAAATAAGAATATCATCAATGAATACCACCACACACTTGTCAAGATACTCACTAAATGTGCGGTTCATCTGATCCATAAAGATAGCGGGAGCATTCTTCAATCCAAATGGCATTACCTTGAACTCATAATGGCCATACCTCGTACTGAAAGCGGTCTTTGGAATATCAACATCTCTAACCGGAATTTGATGATAACCGGATCTCAAATCAATCTTCGAAAAAGTAGAAGCACCCTTTAATTGATCAAACAAATCTTCAATTCTCGGTAAAGGATATCTATTCTTGATTGTAATCCGATTCAATTCACGATAATCGATACACAACCTCATAGAACCATCCTTCTTCTTCACAAAAAGGACAGGAGCACCCCAAGGCGAGGCACTTGGTCGAATAAAACCTTTTTCAATCATATCATCCAACTGCTTCCTTAACTCTTTCAATTCAGACGGAGCCATACGATAAGGAGCTTTGGCAATTGGACCAGAACCAGGGACAAGATCAATGGAGAATTCAACATCTCTCTCGGGAGGAATCCCGGGCAAATCTTCGGGAAATACATCGACGAAATCTCGAACAATAGGCACATCTTCAATACTTGGCAAAGAGGTATTTGAAGAAGTCACAACACACAAGAATGCTTTGTAACCTTTTCTAACCATACTTACCAACTTCAAAGCGGAAATTAAAGACACACCTTTACGGGGATGAGATCCCTTATAGGTTATTCTAACACCTAAAGGACTCTTTAAGAAAATCTTTTGATCACGACACTCGAATCTAGCATGATACATAGCTAACCAATCTATACCTAAAATAATAGCAAACTCTCCTAGAGGAAACTTAAGGAGATTTGCGGGAAATATAGAACCCGAAATAGATATAGGTACATTTGGATAAAGAGTAGAACAAGAGATAATATCTCCGGATTGTAAGGATATGGGAGTATCCCCACTAGATGTCGGTTTGATTGATAATTTATTAGCATAGGTTGATGACACAAAAGACATTGAAGCACCGGTATCAAATAAAATAAGACACGGTTGCTCCAAGATTGAGAACATACCCGTAATGATCTCGGGATGAGCGTCGGCTTCGGCACGACTCATGACAAAGATTGAACCCTTAGGCTTAGGAGGAGGAGGGGGCAACTTTCGATCGGGGCAATCTTCATAACGATGACCACCCTTTTGACAAAAGTAACAGAGATAAGGTCGGTTTGAACAAGGCACACCGGGATGGTGTGGTTGCATACAACGGTTACATACACGACCTTGAGCTTGAGCTTGAGGAGCATAAGGTCTATGAACTACATTTGAAGTAGCTCTAGGAATAAAAGGAGAAGGATTTCTTGCATTGGAAGAAGGATTAACCCTCCTCTTGTTAGCATAGGAATTAGAAGAAGACGGAATAAACGGCCTTTTCCCAAAAGCATTCGGCCTCGGAGCATAAGAAGGAGAGGGATTATTCATTAAAGCTTCATCCCTTATAGCCTTCATTGAATTCTCGGCCCACAAAGCATCATCATAAAGATCTCCAAAGGAGGCGGTACCCCTTCTCACCTTACTTTGAAGCACGGCATTCAACTTATTGCGATAATAGAAAGCACGATCTTCATCATCACGAATAAGCCTTGGCGCGAAATGAGCGAGTTTATTAACCTCCGTTGTAAAATCTTGAGCCGATAGGTTGCCTTGCTTAAAGTCAATGAACTCTTTAAGCCTTTGCTGTTTAAGCTCTTTAGGGTAAAACCTACCCTCCACAAGAGCCTTAAAGCAAGACCAATTAAAGTCCTCTTCAAGAACGGCAGTGGCACTAGTGATAGCCCACCAATTGTCGGCTTCCCGCACTAGAAAGTGATTTGCTATCCTTACTTTATCCTCTTCCCGGACTTGGTAAAGATCAAACTGCTTTTCCATTTCACGAAACCAATCGGATAGCTCCGTAGGATCCGGTTCACCACCATAAGGCACGATCTTACTCCTTGCAATTTGACCCGCCACCCATGCATAACCACCTTGTTGATTGTCCTCCCTTCTAGGGTGAACTTGGTTGGCATTAGCTAAAGCGGCATCTTGCTGATTCTTCAGCACTTGAGCAAGAGCCTCCATCATAATATTATCAGCTGAACGCGGTCTAACCATCTTCTTAAGAAACAAAGATAAATTAAGTTATCCTATCAATTAGCATAAACAAATAGACTACCAAATAAAGTCCTTAACTTCTACCCAACTCTCTCATTTATTATTTCACGGTCAAGTAGTTTAAGTTAGGGTTCACGGGTGTGCGTCGGGAGCGGCAAAGCTCTGATACCAACTGTGACAACCCTCGCGAATGCGGAAAGATAAAACATACAAGCATGTGAAAAGATATGCGGAAATACGGTATTTTAAAAGCTTTTATACATGCATTGTAAATAAAACGAGAGGTGTCAAATATTACAAACTAAAAAAAACGGAATATACAATAAAGAGACGGGGTCTCTTCCAATGTTAGCAAAGAACAAGTGTTTAACAAAAACTAGCTACTATCGTCTAGAGGTGAACTTCCAGGGACAACGCCCGCTAGCTCACACCCGAACCCCAAAATATCGTATCCAAAAAGTCATCCATAGCAAGCAACCTGTTCATCCATGAAAACATGAATGCCACAGTCAGTGGGGAGTAACTCCGGGTTCTCCCAGCCATATTACATCAAACGTACACATAAGGTAATACGAAAGTAAAGCATGCATATATATATCTACATGTGAGTTGCGATAAGAATAAATAGGCAATACGAGATATAAAGATAAGATCATATAGAAATCAAATCCGTAACCATCATGTTATTCAAGACTCGGGAAAGACACTCTTAGGCAATCGAATACGCTCACTAGGGCTTGCATCTCACCGTTAGCGGTATAAGATTGATAAGATTGAGACTCGACAAACACCCATGCCAAGTCATGCAATGATCATGAATACTCAATCATGAAATCACGCATTCAAGTATAACAACATAAAGACGACCTTTCGCACGGTAAATGAAACGCACTAGCATCGTGTACATGGCAAGTATGATTAACAGGCATCCACGGGATAAGCATTTCCCTGTAACGCATACACGATCACATTTCGTATATGATCACTAATTTCCTCCGGTAGGACGACGATAATAATACGGTCCTAGTCTAAACCTGGCCAGACTCTCGGAATAACGTGTTCCGATTCGACATGCGATAAACGTTTCGCATCCAAGACTCGGTCAATCATAGACGCCGAGTACCCCAAATTCGGTCGATAATTCACGAAAGAGGCGGAAAAGAGCTCGAGCCACATAACAAGCGGTAAGCTACATGCAAATAACACCACCTCGCAAGTATACAACATTTGACGGCCGGGTCGAACAACGCATAGCGTTCAACTCCCAACAACGTCGTCATATGCCCACTACACATGCAATTAAGCAGTAGGATACCTCTCCGTTCCGACATTCCAGCCTTACGAACGGGAAGGTAGCCAAAGGAATGAGAATACCAAGCACAAGACAAAATAGTGCTCAAACCGACTCCTTTGTAAAAACCGACTCAAAGTGGAAACATATCGAAAACCGTCACCAAACATGTGATACATGCGAAAGAGATATCATATATTCAAACCATGAATATTATAAGACTCTACGTAAAATTATACGATAAACCGATCATGTGAACTATTATAAATTACGAGTTTTAGAAATTGTAGGAAAAATATACAGCCGTGTTCCAGGCCGGGCAACAGACCGGCGGCCGGGGGGCCGGCTCAGAACACAGGCAAAATCCCAAAAAACAGAGGAAAGGGGTCTGGGCCGGTCAGTCGACCGGCGGCCGGTCGACCGGCACAGCCAATCACACCAAAATCAAAACTTCAATACTGATGTGTTCCAGGCCGGTGGAGGGACCGGCGGCCGGTGGGCCGGCCTGGAGCACCATATCATGCAAAACCCAAAATTCCAAATGAGTTTCTGATGTGTTCCCAGCCGGTGGTCAGACCGGCGGCCGGTCGACCGGCTGGGATCACTTCTTCACCCGTGAGCTTCCAAAGCTCAACCAATTCATTTCAAAACTCAATTATACTTTTAATAATCATCAACAATCAATATATATCATCAATATCCATCATATAACCTCATTTACTAATCATAGCATAGTTTCTAATCTTCCTAATCGTAATCTAATACGATTTTCTAGCATATAAACATGTAAAACACGTAAGTAATACCGAGTAACCCTTCACCGTTACCTTTAAGCGTCTTCCCTAATCGTCAAGCTCCTCTTCTATAAGGAAATAGTCTTTATCGGGATCTTGGAGGTCGCCACCTACAATGAGATCGTAAAAAGATGAATAAAGTTCATCTTGAGAAAGACGGAAAGTTTGAAAAGCGAGAAAGACGATGATTTTAACATCTACGCGGATAGAGGAAGGTACGGGAGTAAGAATAAGATAAACTTACGTAAATTCTATCGAGTAACGAAGAAGTTATGCGAATTATGAAATCGAAATCAAAGAGGGAAATAAGATTTCTTAAGGAAGAAGGAAACTAGGTTTGATTTTGTGTTTAATGAGATTTTAGGTTAAGGAGGGAGTGTGTTGTGAGTTGTGTAGAGAAAAAGTCAAACACGATTTCCAAAGTCCAGAAAAGTCAAACTAGACTGAAGACGACTTTTTCATGAAATCTCGCAGAAATTCCAAATACGAACTCGGAAATTCAAAATTCGACTCGGAACTTAAAAAGATAATTTAAAACTTAAAATTGCTGAAAAGTATCCGTAAAATATTTCTACTAGAAAAATAGGGTACATTTCCGGGTGTTACAACATCTCTCACGGTAAATGCCACGCACTAGCACCGTGTACATGCAAGTATGATTAAAAGGCATTTTCACATGCATGCCAAATCGCCACTTAAATCACACATGCATTTTACCGAGTCAATCGACCGCGTCAATTATAATTATCGATAGTTCACCTATTTAGTTTAATTAAAAGTAGATAGATAATATAAATAACTTGACCTCTATTTTGTAATTGAGACTTAGCCTTACCAAATAGTAGAACCCATGAATCCCAATTTCGCAAGGAAGTGGGTTCGGCTCACCGAGGTGCTAAACTTATAACGTTGGGTAAGTGGGGCAATAAATCATTTTTGCATCGAAATTTGGTTGAAATCAACGGAAAGATTAGGGTCCGCAGCCCATGTGTTCCGAGCTAAAGATGACAATAAAGTATTTCATCGACCAAGAATTCTAATTGTAGAATCGGTTAAAGAGTTAACCCATCAAATAATATTGATAAAGGTCGTGGAATCCGTGACTCACATAAACCCGAGTTAATATAGGATTTGGGTCTTGGAATCATTTATGTAATTGGGTAGAGGTCATTATATAAATGTCAAACTTGCTTAAAATGTTTACAAGTATCTTAAAAACGATAAATATTTTTGTTTCTTTCATTTTCTATTTTGTAGTCCAACTCATTTTTAATTCGCAATGTCGGAAAACAACAATAACGAGGTTCGACCTCCACCACTTACCACTATATCATGGCTAAGATCCTTCATGGATTGTTGTAAACTTGAAAAGAATGGTTCAAACTTCACGGATTGGAATGGGCAACTACGCTTAGCCGCCGAAGATGACGGTAAGCTTAGTTACCTAACCGAGGCGTCCCCTGGCGCTCCAAATGAGAGGTCATCGAACGCAACTAGGGAGGCCTATGAGGCCTACCACAAGGAGTCGGCGGCAATCAAGAATGTCTTGATCTTTTCGATGGATAGCGAGCTTCAACGCAATGCCATTATAATGGCGACCGCATATGAAATATATTCTAAGATCGTGACCATGTTTTCACGAGCTCCAAGAATTTTTCAATACGAAGCCGCCTCCTAATTTTTCGACCTCAATATGAAGGAGGGTCGTAATGTGTTAGCCCTCACGTGCTCAAAATGATTGAGTACGTGGAGGTGCTTAAAGAGCAAGGAATAGGGATTCCCGAGCCTCTAATAATTAACCGCATACTTCACTCCCTAAGTAAGATCAAAGGGTTTGTCAAATTTAGGGTGAACTTCAACATGCAAAATGCCACTGTCCCGGTTCATGAATTGTACAAAATGCTTTTTCAAGCTGAACGTGACATAGGTTTTCAAGCTAGCTCTAGTAAGGATGTTTTGAACCTCAATGTCAAGAGCAAGGCGAAGTTTAAGAAAAGTGGAGGCAAAAGGAACAAGGGAAGCAAACCCATTCACTCCTATCAAGGCAAAGGGAAAGCTATTATGAATAGCTCTTCCAAAGGCAAGAAGGGAGCCATGGCCGAAGACAAGTGTCATTATTGTAATGGCTCGGGCCATTGAAAGCGTAATTGCTCCAAGTACTTGGGAGACATCAAAGCTGGACGGGTTCTTCCAGTTGGTAATAGTTCTTCCCAAAGTTTATGTTATTGATACTCATCTCAACTTTGGTATTTTGATACGAGTTGTGATTCTCACCACCCTTTTTTTATCACATTTAGGGCATGAGAAGAAGGACAAGGCAAAGCAAGCCTAGGAGGATCTACGAGGAAGCTAGGGTAGCCACCACGTAGAGGAGACCTATGATGGGCTTGGCGATATTTTGCTATTTATCTTCTATTTTGTTATTGCATTTTTTTTTTTTTTTTTTTGGGTGCAAATGAAAGCTTTGATTAATAAGGCACTAAGCCAATCAATACATATTCCTTTTACAAATAGGAGCAAACCAACTTAACACATACAACCATCATCACATACAAAAAGCTTTCAACTACATTAAATTCCTAGCCCTACACCATAGAACCTCTTCACGTTTAATACTTCCAAGCTCGAGCTGCATAAGTCGCATCCTAGCTTGAGCACAAACACCTTGAATTAGCTTTTCAGGCCTTTGTACATAAGCCTCCAATCTACATTTATTCCTGCATTGCCAAATGCTATAATAGACAGCCACAACTAAAGACCAATACACCTTTCTGATGAAACCAGTTCTCAGTCTCAATCTAATCAATGCAGTAGGACTGTGCTCTCCTGTATGCCTGAATTGAAGCCACTCATCCAAACATTTGAAGCATTTCTGAGCAAAACAGCATTCCTGAAATAAATGGTGATGATCTTCAGCAGTGTACCCACACAGAAAACAGTTTGTATTTCCTACATAACCTCTTCTATGCATCCTATCTAAGGTAAGCAATCTACCCTTAACAGCAAGCCAATAGATAAAGCAATGTTTAGGAATGTTAAATCTGTTCCATGTGATGTTATACCACTCCACTCTAGTATTATCAGCCTCAGACAGCCAATTATATCCTTTAAGAATGGAGTAACCTGCTTCCTCCTGCCATTCCTCTGATTCCAAACCCATCTTAAGTACCTCCTTGACTCCACATATCTTCCTCCAAGCCCAAGAACTTGAGCTAGTGGGATTATATGAAAGCCAGTTTCTTCCTTTCAAGTATATCTTATCAATCCACTTTATCCAAAGATGATCTTTTTTGAGCATGATCCACCAAAGTAACTTACCAACAGCAGCAGTATTCCAGATGGTACTATCATA
Organism: Heliosperma pusillum; assembly: GCA_022085475.1. Classification (NCBI taxonomy): domain Eukaryota; kingdom Viridiplantae; phylum Streptophyta; class Magnoliopsida; order Caryophyllales; family Caryophyllaceae; genus Heliosperma; species Heliosperma pusillum. The sequence goes on from JAIUZE010066250.1 coordinate 38,451, forward strand.
GATGCCAAGACCCCCTTCCTTTTTACTCTTGCATAAAATATTCCAAGCAACAAGGGGAGCCTTTGAGTATGTGTCCTCCCCTTCCCAAAGAAAATTTCTGCAAAGAGCCTTAAGAGTATCAATGACTCCCACAGGTAGAATGAAGATTTGTGCCCAATAATTATGAATGGTACTCAGAACAGATTTAACCAAAACTAGTCTCCCTGAGTAAGAAATTTTCCTCCTGTTCCACCCTTTTATTCTAGCAGTCATCCTATCAACCAACAACTTACAATCCACCCTAGTCAGCCTCTTATGAGATATGTTGACTCCAAGATACTTGAAAGGTAAAGTCCCTCTAGCAAAACCAGTATGATTTAGGATGAATTCCTCAGTCTCCCTGTCAACCCCCTTGATAATAAGGTCAGATTTCTCAGTATTAATCTGCAACCCTGAAGCCTTAGAGAACACATTAAATCCCTCTACAATCATGAATATAGACTTTATGTCCCCCTTACAAAAAATGAGGAGATCATCAGCAAACATGAGATGATTAAGATTCAACCCTTTACATAAATGATGAAATTTAAAACCAGGAAGTTCACCAATCATACTTAAGATTCTACTCAAGTATTCCATACAAAGAGTAAAGATAAGTGGAGAAAGGGGGTATCCCTGTCTCAAACCTCTCTTTCCAGGGAAAAAACCAAAGGAACTTCCATTCAGAACAATGGAGTAAGCAGTAGTAGTAATACACTGCATGATACTCTTCAAGAAACTATCAGGGAAGTTCAGGCTCTTAAGGATATTCTGAACAAAGACCCATTCAATAGAATCATAGGCCTTTCTCAGATCCACCTTTATCAAGCATCTAGGAGAAGGATTAGCTCTATTATAAAGTCTAACCAAATCCTGGCTGATAAGAATGTTCCCCATGATGCTCCTGCCTTTTATAAATGCAGACTGAGCAGGATTAACAATTTTAGGTAGCACCTTGGAAAGTCTCTCACACAGCAACTTAGAGATAATTTTATATATAGTATTGCAACAGGCTATGGGTCTAAAATCCCTAACACTACTAGGGTTTTCCTTCTTAGGGATAAGTACAATATTAGTAGTATTAATCTGCTTAAGCAGTTTACCTGATCTGAAGAAATCCTGGACAGCCTCACAAACATCATCACAAATGATCCCCCAACTAGTCTTGAAGAAACAACTAGTATAGCCATCCGGACCAGGACTCTTATCATCAGGAATAGAATCTACAATTCTCTTAATCTCAGCAGCAGTAGGAATACTACATAAATCCTCCCAATCCTCCTGCTCTACTCTAGGACCTGTCCTCATGATATTAAGATAAAACTCAGAGGTTAGAGCACAGGATCCCAAAAGAGATTGGTAGTAATCCTCAAAAGCTTTCTGTATATCTTCAGGCTGATCAAAAATATCTCCTTGCAGTCCTTCAATTCTAAAAACTTTATTCTGAATCTGCCTATGCTTAATGATCTTGTGAAACATTGCAGAGTTTGTATCACCATCTTTTGCCCATTGACACTTAGCTTTTTGTCTTAGAAAATCCACCTTGGCCTCAGCAAGCATCTTATAACTAGTTCTAACTTGGTACTCTTTATCCATGAGGGTACAATTAGTAGGATCTTGTTGAAGCTCTCTCTGGCAATCCATCATCATGATATAAGCCACTTCAGCATTCCTCTCAACATCTGAGAAAAGTTCCTTATTCAGCTTTTTCAAAAGAGGTTTAAGATGTTTAAGTTTGTACACCACTCTAAACATAGGGGAACCTATACTCTGCTTATTCCAACCAGCTCTCACAATCTCCTTGTACTCCTTCACCTTACTCCACATGTTAAAAAACTTAAAAGGTTTCTTACCACCAGTCATCATACCACCCTCCTCAATCAAACAAGGACAATGATCAAAGTCTCCCTCAGGCCCATAGTAAGCATAAGCATTAGGCCTTAAATTGAGCCATCCATCATTAATCAACACTCTATCAATCCTACTAAACACCCTAGTGCCACTTGGTTGCTTATTGTTCCAGGTGAAAAAAGCCCCCAAGGTCTTTATGTCACTCAGATCACAATTGTTTATAACATTTTGAAATGGCACAGTTTCTGATTCCTTAACAGGCAAACCAATCTTCTCACTAGCATGTAGAACATTATTGAAATCCCCTAAGATGATCCAAGGCTCCACAGTATTAAGACTCATTAGATCATTCCATAAGGGTATTCTCTCCTCAATTTTATTCATCCCATAAACAAAAGTAATATAATAACTTCTATTATTATGCCCTGTCTGCACCTTAATATGGATCAACTGAGAAGTCACTACCATTACATCCACCTTAATTCCCTGGTTCTTCCATAACACCCAAATTCTCCCACCATCATGTTGAGCATGATTAGTAACATATGACCAACCACAACAGACATTACCTGCTACTTTATTTAGAGACAAGGATTTCACTCTTGTCTCAAGGAGCCCAAATATCTCAACACCCATCTGATGAAGATACCACTTAATATATTTCTGTTTAATCTCATTATTCAGGCCCCTAATGTTCCATACTCCAATTCTAGTCATGATGAGATGGAGGATTATCATCCCCACCACCTCTATCTACCAATGTTGACTCCTTCCCCAAAGCACTATTAAATTGCAAAGCAAAACCACTCTGCTGTCTGTCAGGAACTCTAGTCTCGTGTCTAGTGAGCCTAGTGATGACCCTAGCAGGGGTAAGCACAGCACTATAAGTCATAGGTGCAGGGGTATTATCTGGTGTAATGACTACACCACCATCTTCCTTCTCCATCCTTCCTTCCTTTTGACCACTGGTTATCCCTAAGCTGTGCTGTAAGCTAGGGAATTCCTGTTGATCATTAACCTGCCTAACCTCCTCCTTCTTTTTCCACACCTTCCTACTAGGTCATGTCACAGGTTTTATAGGACCTCTAAACTTCCTGCACATCTCCATAGTGTGTCCCATACCAGTACAACTCGAGCAAGTTATTGGTATCCAATCATATTCCACAGCAACAGTGACCTCCTGACCCAACTCATCCTCAAACACAATCTGTGTAGGGAAACTCTGATCCACCTCAACCTCTACAAGCACCTTAGCAAAGCCTAGTAAAGTGCGCATTATAGTAACATCATCAATTCTTTCAAACTTGCCAATTAATGATGCCAGTTTCATCAAACACTTTTCCCCCCAGAACTTCAAATCCAGCCCCACCAGTTTGATCCAAATAGGGACCTTCTTAACCGATACCTTAGCCATTTTAACCTGAGGATCCCAAGGTCGTAAAATAACAGGTTTACCATCTAAGAGTAGAATCCCTTTTTTCAGAACAAGTTGTTGGTGCTCTACTTCAGCAAAACGAATCACAAATAATCCATTAGGTAGAAAAGAGATTTTAGATATATTATAATCCACCAGAACTCTTCTAATGAACCCCTCTAAAACCATTCGTGGAGGATTAGCCCCCATAACATATACATAAACAGCAGAAGACCAATACTTAATCTCATCTTGTACATCATCAATTGTAATTTTTAGAGTAGTACCTTTTTCCACACACACATCTGATGTATTTTCCTCCCGTGATTCCATTTGCTCCTCCCTAGAACGAGTCATCATCTGTTTCCTCCGTTTTGATACTACTTCCTTCCATTGATCCTCCGTCTCAGCTTCCACCTGAGAGACAACCTCTTTCTCTCCCTGTAATTTCTGTTGTACCGCCTCCTGAGCACACTGAATTTCATTTTGTCGCGAAGTAATCACTTTCACCTGAGACGATTTCCCAGTAGATCCATTTTTACTATTTGAGTTTATATTATTTGACGTATTAGAATTGTTATTTGTTTGTATATTAGAAGATGATATACTATTTTTACTAATTGATTTAGAAACATTAAGAGAATGATTAGTAACATTGGTTTTAGCCATTGCACAAAACCCAAGAACCCTAGAAAATTAGGAGTACTTCTCTCTAACTTTCTCTCTCATCATTCTCTCATCATTCTCAAGTTTGTTATCAAAACATTGTTATTGCATTTTGATTGTTGGTTTGTTGAACTATTTTCTTTTTCCATGTTTTGACATGGCAAGTATTTTGAATTCCTTTGAACAATGGTTGTATTTGAATGCAGACTTGGTTTGCAGACTTGGTTTTCAACCCAAGTCACTATATTTATGGAATTTGTTTTAAAGTTCTTAAACCTTTTCATCATGCAATGTTAGTATCATGAAGCATAAATTATAACGACTAAATTAATCTTATGAGGAATATAATGATTGGATCATTATGAATAACCAAAGTTAAGAATGAGATTCTCACTTTGGCATTGTGAGTAGACGTCACAAGTTATTTGGAATAAGAAAGGTCAATTGCCTAAGTCAAAGTGAGTTGACGAACTCACATTTGGAGATTTACAATTCGTATAAAGCCCCAAGATAAGATCTTTAAAATGCCAATTAGACTCCATACTAGCTATGGAAGGATTAAGAATCCTACGTTTGTCCAAGTCATGGATAAGAGTCCAAGTATTTTGCTTAAATAGAGTGAGCCTATAGAGAAGCTAGAATACTAAAGTCTAAACAAATAAGTCTACTATAGATCGCTCAAAGTTAATGAGAGTTAATACGAGGATCATACCCCACTTATACCTGGAGAACAAAGCTGTTTGTGACTAAGGAATAGAGCTCATAAAGCTACCCTTACAAGCATTTTCTCATTTACACCTAAAGAAACAAAACTGTTTGTGGCTCATGGTGCTATCCTTCACGTAAATAAGCGTATTTACTAAAGGATATAGTGGGAGAAAATATGCCACAAACATAGACAAGAGAAAATGTTCTTAAGTCATCCAAGGTCGTAAGCTTATAGTGAAAATATCTACTTTTTGAAAGTGATAAGACTATGATCTATGGGTTGGCGGTTATCTTTTATAACTTTAAAATTGTTACATAAAAGCCATGTTGTCTAAGATGGATTCTATATAAGTCAAATCACTTGGGTAGGTTTGGACCTCCCCAAGATGAATAAAACTTTATTTTAAAGTATTATAAATAAGTTCAAATATAACCATCTTTGAGATCCAAGAAAATTGCATCTACACCACGTATATGTATGACAAATGAAAAAGAATTGTTAAAAGTTACGTTTCTAAATGAGCATTTAGACGTAGACAATTTATCGTACGAAGCTTAGGAGATCAATGTGTGATCCTAAGAGAACACTCATGGCATAACAAGAGAGAATGGTTTCCTCGAATTGTCGAAGAGTCATTTTTATACATGGGGTTAAGTGGGAGCTAGATCTATCATGTATGGACATGAGGATTAGTGGGAGTGAAAAGTCATCATGTATGAACATGAAGATCAGTGGGAGTACATTGTCTTCCATGTCTTGTATGTAGAAGACATATCAATCATTTGGAATGATGTACTAACATTGCCTTCCGTGGAGGAATGTTTAGGAAGTCATTTCTAGATGAAAGACTTCGAGATAGCATATTGTATCTGAGGCAAGAATATCTCCCATGTCTCGTATGTAGAAGACATATTGGTCATTGGGAATGATAAACTGACATTTTCTTCCGTGGAAGAGTGTTTGAGAAATCATTTCTAGATGAAAGACTAGGAGTTGGTATCCAAAATCTATGGTGATAGATGAGAGAGGATACACATGATTGCTAATGTTTCCGCCATTAGGCCAATCATATTTGCAAGATATGCATATACCTTGATAAGTTGTATGCTTGGAGCATGACAAGTTGATAACAAGTAATCCACATGAGAGTCATTGGATAGCCTTCAAGAATGACCATGAGATTCTCGAGGAGAACTATGAGTTTATTCTTGTGTTTGGTAATAATAAATTAGTTGCGTGTTAAGTGTCACACGAACACAAGTTTCCAAACCTGTAAAGGATCTAACAAAATCCAAGGCTAAATTTTGTTATATTAAAAGGGAACAAATAAAAGGGATGATTGAAATGTCAGTCATTAAAAATTCTACAAATAGAGTCTTAGTACATAATTATGAGGATGAGGTGGATGACAAGGATCTATTAAGTACACCCTTCCACCAAGATACCCATCACGTGGTTATCATGATAACAAGTGGGCGCATCTTTCAAGATTAAAGAGCCCAACTCTGATAGAGATATAAAAGTGTACTTTGAAAACTTCATGTTATTAGGAATAACGATGATTGGAAAGAAAAGGAGCAATTCATAAATTTGGAACAAATGGATACATAGTATATCCATCATCTAAGCTCTTATTGCATTTAGACAAGATGACCATGAAGTGTCATGGAACTTGTATACTTTAGATTATATGATATGAAGCAATAACATTGTGTTGATTGTTCATATGTGATAATAACATTTATCGTTTGAATTTCTAAAACTCATTATTGTGCTTTGTTATATCCAAATGGGTTGTAATGACAACTTTGAACCCTATTAATGTGAACTGGATTAACATAGCCTTGGCCCCTAATTGCTTACATGAGGCGACGTCTCAAAGTGACTGGAGTATGATGCGATTGATGGCAAGTTCAAGTGCCATAGAGTCATATGAGATGACAAGTCGATCACATAGACATACTATATGCGACAACCCTCGTGAATGCGGAAATAAAACATAACAAGCATGCAATTTATACAGAGAAAATTACGGTATTTTTAAAACCTTTTACATGCCAAGATAAAAGTACGAGGAATGTCAAATAAATACAAACTAAAGTAGAATATACTACAAGAGACGAAGTCTCTCAAAATGTTATCAATTATCAAAGTTGTTTAGCAATAAGCTAAGAAACGTCTAGGGGTGAATCGTCGAGGCCAACGCCCGGTAGCTCACTTACGAACCCAAAACCAACAAGCAAAATCCATACAAGCAACCTGTTCATCCATGAAAACATGAACGCCACAGTCAGTGGGGAGTAACTCCGGGTTCTCCCAGCCATATCACAAATAACATACTTAAACGGAAATATGTAAGTGAAAGCATACATATATAAATATACATGTGAATTACGAGAAGGATAAATAGGCATTTCGATACATAAAGATATAATCGCATGAAGTACAAAGCCGTAAGCATCATATTATAGATAGACTCGGGGAAAACACCCTTAGGCAACTATATACTCACTAGGGCTTGCATCTCACCGTTAGCGGATAAGATTGAGACTCGACATATAAACCACGCCACGTCATCCAACGATCACAAATTATCAATCATATAATCATCCATCCAAACGTACGAATACGTTGACAACATCTCTCACGGTAAATGACACGCACTAGCACCATGTACATAGCAAGTATGATTAAAATTGCATCCACGGGATAAACATTTCCCTGAACGCATACACGATTAACATTTCGTATATGTAGACTCATTTCCTCCTGGTAGAACGACGATAATAATACGGTCCTAGTCTAAACCTGGCCAGACTCTCGGAATTACATTTTCCAATTCGACATGCGATAAACATTTTGCATCCAAGACTCAGTCAATCATAGAAGTCGAGTATTCCAAATTCGGTCAACCTTCACGAAAGAGGCGGAAAAGAGCACAAGCATCATAACAAGCGGTACGCTACATGCAATGACACCACCTTGCAAGTACACGACATTGGACGGACGGGTCAATCAACGCATAGCGTTCGCCTCCCAACAACGTCGTCATATCCCCACTAAAACATGCAATTAAGCATTAAGAATACATCTCCTCGTTCCGACATTCCAGCCTTACGAGCGAGAAGGTAGACGGGGAATGAGAGTTCATAGCACATAACAATTAGTGCTCAAATCATAACATATGTAAAACCGACTCAAAGGGGGATACATGAAAAACCGTCACAAAACATGTGATACAAGCAAATGGGATATCATATATTCTAAACATGAATATTTAAAGCTATTACGTAAATTTATACGATAAACAAACCATACAAACTACTATAAATGAAAGTATAAGAAAATATAGAAAAACTAAGGCAGCGTGTGCCAACCGGTCAGGTGGACCGGACGCCGACTACCCGGCTGGCACCTCAGTAACATTTGAAAAACATCAAAAATACAGCGTGATCCAGCCGGTCAAGTGGACCGGCTGCCGGCTACCCGGCTGGACCATATGTCACTTGAGAAAAGAAGAAGGAAATGAGATGTGTCTCTGCCGGTCAGCTCACCAGCTGCCGGTCAGCCGGCTGAGACTTACTTATCACCAAAATTATTACGTAACATCAATAAAACATCAGCCAACTCCCAGCCGGTCAGCTGACCGACGGCCAGTTGGCCGGCTGGGACCACATGTACACGAAAATAATCAAACATCACTAAGAACCATCCATAATCATCAACACATATCAACTATCATCAACTAACATTAACAAATATCAACAATTATCAAAAAACAATAACCATCATCAACAAACACAATTTCTATGAATACTAATCTTATCCTAAATACGTTTACTAACATCCAAAAACACATTAAAACACGTAATGATATCGAGTAACGCTTCACCGTTACCTTTTCACGTCTTCAATCCTCGTCTAGGTCCTCCTCTACTAAGTAGTAGTCTTTGTCGAGGTCTTGAAGGTCTCCACCTACAATTAGAGAACAAAAGATGAATATAATTCACCTTTGAGAAAGACGGATAAATTGAAAAGTGAGAAAGACAGTAATTTTATTACCAATTAAGATAGAGGACGATGAGAGGGAAAGTTAATGACGAAAATTAGCGGATTTGAGCAAGGGATGAAGGAGTAGTGTCGATCTTAAGCTTGATAAAAAATGGAGTTACGGTTATGGTGGTTACTTGTTGAGGAAGAAGGAGTAAGTGGAAGAATGAGGGAGTTTAGGGTTTAAGGGGATATAAGGTGAGTGAGAGGAAAATATGGGAAAAAGCCCAAAAGCGCCTTAAGGCGTAACTCACACGGAAATTTCGTGTAAAGTCCGAATACGAACTCGTATTTGCTAAATTAGACACGGGAAATTAAATTCTAGACTAAATCTAAAGTTTCGCTAAAAAGTTTCCGTATAATATTTTTAATATAAAAATAGGGTACATTTGCGGTTTTTACAGTGGCGAGAGCTATTATAGTATTCTTTTTGAGTCAATTCTTTAGACTAGAGACTATTCGCCCAAGTTGGCTTAGTTTGTGATTGACTTTGATTTTTGCCCCAAGCCATTCTATAAATAAGGGGTGAATGAGCAATTATTGGGTCATGAAGGACTGTGAGTGTACGAAGGGAATAGTGCGATAGGAATTGTCCAACCCCTTGTCAGGTTTAACAAATATCTCAAGACAACTCGAGGAGTAGTAAGCTGTAAATGCGTGGCCACGCTCGGAAGCTATCTACGGTAGATAATTCCGGTCAGACAGTAATTCTCCGGATCGAGGAAACCACTCTAGATATGATCACGTGCAAGTATGACCTGCAAGACACCTTGCATTGAGTGGGAGATCTAAAATAGGACAAGAGTAGTCCTCAACAGTAGTGTGATCACTTAATTAAATCTCATTAACAAGAATACAAAGGGATGATTAACATTATAGTCAACTGATCCATATTAATCGGTAATGATTGGCTTACTAGAGTTTGACATTACTGTCGTGTGACGATGGTGATCAGTTGATCTCTTAAGGTCACACCGAACGGACGATTCCTTAATCATGAAAATTAATTAATTTTATAACGATACATATTAATTAATCCCTTGAACAGAACAAGTTTACAAGTGAGAAATATATCTTATTGTCATATGATTAAATAAAATTCAATAAATATAATTGTTATATTAGAATGCTTAATGTTTATGAAACATTTGAGATATGCATGATTGGTTGATCATATTTACAATTAGTTGTAGATCATATCAACCAAATATGAGATGACCCATTATATATATGTGATCATAAATTATTACTTAAAATGTTATTAATTTATTTGACATGAAATTATATTTAAACTAGTTAAATACATATTTATGTTATAAGATAACATGTCACATGTCACATGTCATATTTGTGACAATTTTCAAAATCACAAAATAAAATGGACACCCATATTAACATGGGTGCACCGGTTTTGGTATGGCATGGGGTAGAGTTTATGTTTTGATTAATTGTTCTAATTAAAGCATAAACATAATAATCACTACCCTAAATACCTATAGCCACCCTATAACCTTGATAAGGCAAAGAGAAAGAGGCATGCCCTCCCTTCCTAAGGTGGGTGCCGGTTTCTTGGTGTGGTTAAGACGAGATCATTTCTCCTCTTATCACTCACTTAATCTCATATCAAATAAAATACTATATCTCACTAGAAATCAACATATACTTAGAAACTTTAGAAGTTTCATAGAACTTGTGTTTGTAGCTTGAACTCGAGTTTCTAAGGTAGAAATTTCGAGTGTCTTGTACTCGATTTAGGGGGATCTTGTTTGTTGTTCTAGTCCAACAATAAACAAGTGATTAAGGACAGTATAGGTGCATCACCAACAAGAGTTCATGTTAAGTATCAAACCGGGTTTGCTTAAGTGTAGGGTAGTGTTTAGGCTTTAATGTTGTTCTAATCAAGATTAGGTGTAATCATTACTAGCCTAAATACCTATAGTATAACAATATACAAGTGATTAAGGATAGTCTAGGTGCATCACCAAGGAGAGTTCCTATACTTGGAACTATGATGTTCATCCATATATCCTTAAGCTCAAGAACAAGCACAAGAAGGTGTCTTGTACTTGTGCCCATACACGAATAATACTCAATGTGAGGAACACCCTTCTTTCTCTATTTAGATTTAATAGTTAGCATGCAACTAAATCTTGAAACTAATTAATGAGTTAATTAGTATTACATAATAAATATCTTAAATGTAGGTATATGAACCTAACATAAACTACATACGAAAGGCAAAGAAATCATACAATTACAATGACTAAATGAGATTACAATGGATTACAAAGATTACAAAGGATTACGGGATCTACGTCAGAAATATACTCAAAACGGAGCTTTGAAGAAAAGGAAAAGGGGTGAAAACTAAAATACAGATTATGAGCGATAATACGACTAATAGTTAATTAATTAAGTAATTAAAGCTACGTCAAGGCGAAAACAGAAGTTCAGGGATGGACATAAGTCAACCCAAAACTGACGCAACAACAACTGCGTCATCTGGAAGACGCGCATGGCTTGTGACGTCTGTTGTTTAGCTGAATTCTGACTTTGAAGTCAGAATCGCAAAGAGTTAACATTACTTTTTTTCATTTATGATTGATTATTGACCTATACCTCAATTAAAAGTGGTTTAACATATTAATTACTATACAATTTATATCAACAATGAATCCAGAGATCTGATATGAACGAATCGAACCTGTAAATCCCACATTTGATTCAAAGACGAAAACCCGTTAATATAGAATTATTAGGAATCTAAGTCAAGAACAAAACGTTTTATGTGAAAGATAAATAAGATATACCGTTTATAAACAAAGAAAATAAAATAAGAACGAAATTACAGAAACCAGAGGAAGAAGAAGAAAAGCAGTAGCAGGGCAGCCTCTGGAAGAGGCGCAACAGATGATGCAATCCTTCTAGAAAGCGAAGCTGGTGCTGCGATTCCTCCTCACGTCATGATCACTGCTAAAAAGGTTTTATAAAAAGGTATTGATTAAAATCAGCTTTGAATTTATTTCTGACGTGAATCTTACATTAATTGAACGAATAATAAATAAAAATAATAAAATATGGGATTTACACCGTCAGAATTACATGTTTGATGAAACGAGATTACCCAAGTTAACGTTTTAGCGATAGCTCGACTCGAATGTATGCAAAAAGTGCCCTCTTTAAAGGACTAGAAAATTGATTGATTAATTAATTGGTTGATTGTGTAGTCGTCAAATTGGTCGGTGATGCAAATGTGACGGGTACCCAGAAGGATCTGAGCTTACGTGGTCGATTGATCAAGCATGTAGATGTCGAAAAGCTTAGAGCGAGGTCTAGAATGAAAAGAGAGAAGAAAAGGCCGGAACACTCGCGTACCTAAAAGTGTGAACGGAGCTATCCTTTTATAGTAGAAAATATGAAGAGTTTTGGAATTACTCAAACTTTGGAAACATATCTTGGAAATATTCTTAGAACAGAGAAAACACGTTGGGGAAGGGGCGCAACACCTGTTGCATTATTTCCCCAAAGGTTTCCTTCTGCGGAAGAAACATTTCCACGTTTCTATTACGGAATTGTAGTAGATCTATATTTCCTTTTTAAAAGATACGAGATAAGTTTTATCAAAAAGATAGATTTTGAAATATTAACTAAAATATCCAGGATATTCTAGAGTGTTCGAACTCGGCATTTTAAAACGGTTTCTAGAAAATGAAGTGGTTTTCGACCCGGGCTCCAAATGAACTCTAATGACAGTCAAAACGACCGTGCCGGTGCGTAGATGACGATAAATGGGTAGATATAAGTGTTTGAGCTATCACTTGAAGATTAACTTACGAATTGTCATAAAACTTTCGCGTACCAAACATGCAGCCCAATCATCACTAGGTGGTTGGCGGAAGATGTAGAACTGAGGTATCTACACAAACAGGTAGTTGAGCCGACTAGTTATGGTGTGTTGTCTCGTGATGGTATGTGTTACAAGTTTTTAAAATTGATAGGCATTGGTGCTATGAGACCAGAATTGGTGTTTGTGGTTAATGATGAACCGGTAGAGAAACCGGTGGATGGTTCTTCTGTGTTGCAGAGTGTGGACAAGAAGCTTGATGCTTTTATGTCCAATATATTTGAGAAGTTTTAGACTCAGGCCTTGGTGTTTGTTAGTGTGGTCTCGGGTCTGGGTTCTGGTTCTGGTGTTCAGCAAGGGAATGTGGCTTGTGCTGGTGGTAGTGGAGGGGCTTATCATGTCAGTGTTGATCTGACAACTTGGATGAGGAGTATAGATTACCGTCTTTAATTTATGGAACGCAACTTGTTAGATTTGCACCAGGAAGTGTTCTGTCACCGTGATGGGCTGACAAATTTTTCTAGTCAAGGTGGTGCATTGGTGATGGATGGGAAGACTGTAACACCCGCAAATGTACCCTATTTTTAGGGTGAAAATATTTTACGAATACTTTTCAGCGAAATTTAGTTTTTGTTTAGAATTAAATTTCCCGAGTCGAATTTAGAATTTCCAAGTTCGTATTTGGATTTTACGCGAGATTTCAAGTAAAACCCGTCTTAAGACGTCTTTGACTTTTTCTTGACTTTTTCCCTTATACTCCCTCATACTACTCCTAACCTAATTCATACTCACACAAACACAACTCAACATTTCTTCTTCTCTAAGAAACCCAAAACCTTGCCTCCATTTTCATCCAATCTTAGAATCGTCGTACCTCGCTCATTTCTTGTTCAAATTTACGTAACTTCGTCTCATTCTTCCCCTCTTATCTTCCTCTATCCGTATTGATAATAAAATTACCGTCTTTCTCGCTTTTTAAATTATCCGTCTATCTCAAGGTGAATGATATTCATCTTTTGTATCTAATTGTAGGTGGAGAATTTCTAGAAATCGATTAAAGACGCGAAAAGGTAACGGTGAAGGGTTACTCGATATCATTTACGTGTTTTATGTGTTTTCTAGGCTAGTAATTGTATTTAGATTATGGTTAGTATGCTTAGGTCTTGTGTTGTTGTTGATGGATGTTGTTAGTTGTTAATTGATATGAGAATTTATGGTTTATGATGATAAATGAGGATTTTTGTTGTTGGTAACTTGTTGGGATTTGATCGTTCCTGAATCCCGTGAAGGACGCTGGCTGCGTCGTGGGACGCTGGCTGCGTCGTGGGGCGCTTGCAGCGTTACTCGCTGCCGACTGCAGTTTTCCTGCACTGACCCCTTTTCGTAAAATGATCATATCTCCTTCGTTACTTGCTTGTTTTGGGCTTGTGACATCTCGTTGGAATCGTAAGAGGATAAGCTATCACCTCCTTCATTTGGAATTTCTGCATTTGCATGTCTAGAACTCTAGTTATGACCGTTTGAAGTGGACCCTTGTTTTAGTTGGTTTCCAAACAACGTTGTTTTGGAGAGGTGATCTATGTTTTTATTCATTATGCTTCATAAACTTGTTCTAATGCTTATGTATCATGTATTGATTCATTTTTATCATAGTTAAGTTTATATAATTCCCTAATCACATGTTTTGTGACGGTTTTTGGTATGTCCCACTTTGAGTCGGTTTTTACAAATGTTGCGGTTTGAGCACTATTTTGTTATGTGCTTTGTACTCTCATTCCCTTGGCTACCTCCACGTTCGTAAGGCTGGAATGTCGGAACGGGGAGGTATCCTACTGCTTAATTGCATGTGTTAGTGGGCATACGACGACGTTGTTGGGAGGCGAACGCATTGCGTTGATCGACCCGGCCGTCAAATGTTGTGTACTTGCAAGGCGGTGTTATTTGCATGTAGCGTAACGCTTGTTATGAGGCTTGTGCTCTTTTCCGCCTCTTTCGTGAATTGTTCTACCGAATTTGGGGTACTCGGCGTCTATGATTGACCGAGTCTTGGATGCGAAATGTTATCGCATGTCGAATCGGAAAATGGTATATTCCGAGAATTTGGCCAGGTTTAGACTAGGACCGTATTATTATCGTCGTGCTACCAGGAGGAAATTAGTCTACATATATGAAATGGATTGAATCGTGTATGCGTTCAGGGAATTTTTTTCTCCCGTGGATGCCTGTTAATCATACTTGCCATGTACACAGTGCTAGTGCGTTACATTTACCGTGAGAGAGGTCGTCATTGTATTGTTATGTGTGGATGCGTGATTACATGATTGATTATTCATGGTCATTGCATGACTTGGCATGGTTTGTTTATCGAGTCTCAATCTTATCAAACTTATACCGCTAACGGTGAGATGTAAGCCCTAGTGAGCGTATTCGGTTGCCTAAGAGTGTCTTCCCCGAGTCTTTGAATAACATGATGGTTTCGGATTTGATTTCCACATGATCATTATATATTGAATTGCCTATCTATCCTTATCGTATCTCACATGTATATCCTTATGTATGCATGCTCTACTTTTGTATTTCCTTCTATGTACGTTTAATGTGATATGGCTGGGAGAACCCGGAGTTACTCACCACTGACTGTGGCGTTCATGTTTTTCATGGATGAACAGGTTGCTTGATTTGGATGGCTTTTTGCTATGATATTTTGGGTTCGGGTGTGAGCTACCGGGCGTAGTCCCTGGATGAAACACCTCTAGACGATTTTAGCTTGTTTGCTAAACACTTTTACTTTGTTAACATTTGGAGAGACTTCGTTTCTTGTTGTAGTTAATTCGTACCTTGGTTTGTAATATTTGACACTCCTCGTATATTTCTTCTTGCATGTATAAAAGTTTTAAAAACTTCATATTTCCGCTATATAATCCACATGCTTGTATGTTTTATATTTCCGCATTCGCGAGGGTTCTCACAGTTGGTATCAGAGCTTTATCGCTCCCGACGCACACACGTGAACCCTAAACTTAAATAACTTGACCTTGAAATAATAAATGAGAGATGGGTAGATTTAAGGACCTAAGGTGGTAGTCTTTGGTGTACTTGATGTTTGTTAGGTTCTAACTTGTTTGTTGATTGTGTTGAGTGATGTTATGTTTGTTTGTATCTACCGTCTTAAGGTGGATCATTGTGATACCTAGAAGAAGTATCCTCTACCGAAGATTTGAAGATTTACAAGCCTAATTGAAGTGTATTTCTTCCTCATCTATGAATTCTCTTGTCCTTATTGTTTTATGCTCTCTTCCTCCTATCTAGGTGCTTTTTTCTCTTCCATCTTGTTTGCCTCTTGGAAATTACTCTTGATAGTTCCTCCATCTTACCATTGGTATCCTTACCTTCCTTTTGTAACATTTTTGTGGATGCCATACCCATTTGTTTGTGGTATATTATACTTGGTCGGAAGAACTTTGAATTTTGTGGAATATTAGTGTTTGTTAGAATGAATTTTGTGATTTGAGGAAAATGGGTGTAGATCTAAATTCACCCTATATTGATGATTGGTTGTACTCTAAGGAAAGGTAGTAAGATAAGTTTGATGATTTTAATGCTTGATGCTTGTCATGACTTGGGTGTAAATAGTTCATGATATTCGATGGTGTAAGGTTGAATGAGTTGGCTATGACTTCTTAACTCATTAGTAATTTAGTCTTTTGGACTTAGACGTTTAGTATTGTTTTGAAAGACCATGCTTATGATATGTCTAATTGGTGTAAATAAGAAGCTTTAGAATGATATCTTGAGGTGCGAAATACTTTTGAGATTAAGTGACGTCTTGTGGTTTCCTATTGTGTGTTTGTGAGTGTAGGCTTGGTGGAAAAGCATTTGGCTATAGTTCTTGGATTTAAAGATATGATCTTATCTTATGGTATCGGAGACTCGTTTGAAGTAGTAAGGTTTCGGTAAGTTGAACCATATTACTTGAGGATTATAGATATGAGCGAGATTTGATGTTGTGAGCTATGATGGAAATACCTTGGGACGTTAATGATGATGTTTGACTTGAGGTTGTACTTTGTTAATAATGAACTCGTGGGCTATATGATGTTGATAATGACGTTTTGTTTGGTGTTCTACCTTGTGGCCGTAGGAGTTGAAAAGAGATTAGTATGGAGAATTCCTTATTGGTTCTTCGGTTTTTGAAACCTTTGGGAATGTGTCAAATTATGGACTTGAGAGAATGTTATTATGCTTGAGTTGCAATTCCGCATTTGGGAATCCGTGTGATATGAAAAGATGGATGAATTGGGTTGTAGTCGATTTGTCGGATTAGGTGTACCTTACTTTGATGATTATACGTGGTACGATGGTCCCTTGTAAGAGACCTTTGTAGAGGAAGATTAAGATGTTTTAGTATCGCCCTGAGTTTGAAAGGAGAATTTTGTGGTTTAAACCTGAAACATTTACTCTTGCCATTATCCCTTTTTCCTTTCCATTCTTGAATGTTTTTGTCAAGATTGATCTTTAAGAAATCGCATGCTCGCATCTTATTTCTTACTCGAATATCTTCATACCTCTACTATCTGCTTTGTCTCTTTCTTGATCTCGTTATTTTTCAGCGCTCGTCTCTTGTAATCACGTGCCTTATTTATTCTCGTGTTCTCCTTGAGATTCCGTATCGTTTTATATCTCGTTGCTCCTTCATCTTTTCTCTAGTGGATTGGGTATTCCATTTGTAAAGCTCAAAGAATAAGTGTAATGTATTTTGGAATTCTTAGGTTAGAATATGTGTCCTTGAATTGAACAAATTCATATTGTATTTCATCATGGGAAATAGGACTTAAGCTCTAAGATTAATCCAAATAGTAATAATATATCCTCTCTTAGTGGTTTTAGATTTGGAGTTTGGTATTGTAGTGGTATTTTGAGAATTGAGTGGATCACGATAATAGTTCGTTGTTGCGAGATATTGGAATAGTTACCTTGGAGGTTGTTTGGGAAATTTTTGTCTTAAATTGTTACGCTCTAAAAAGGAATCTTACTTGTGAAATTTAGATTTGTGACCAGATTCGAGGAATAATCTCATAAGCGAAGACCGATATGTTTTGAGTTTTAGATGAACTAGATGATTTGAATGGTTGTCTGATTGCCAAGTGATTGGCCATTTGTGGTTTGAAATTAGTAATTCTCTTTTATTCTTAAGGAATCATAGTTTGACTTTGATAAATGTTCGTTGCAAGCTTTGGATAGTGAGTGCTCGGTGGTTATGGAATATAGAGTTAGAATGGTGAACTCATTTATCTTGAGGATTAGTAACCACCATAATTTGCTAATGTGACTATTTGTATTTGAGGCTTCGAGCATAGTAGTGATCAAATTAAGAATATTATGGCGTATTAAAGAATCATTATAACCGATAATGGATTGTGGATTTTCCCTTGTCGGGAGACTTTGGATGAGGCTAGTTGAATCTTAGATAATTATGTTTGTTGCTTTGATTGTGTTTTGACTTTCGAAGATGAGAAGGTTCAATGCAAATTTAGGATAATGAGTTTGAAGTAAACTGAATCAAGGGAATTTCATGGTAAGTCTCCTTTACCATGTGGATTGTTAGTTGTGGAGTCTACCGTGCCGATGGACTTCAGTAGATACTAAATGGATCTGAATAATTAGGTTATTGGCTTGAAATCTCGTGATTATGGAATATCTTTGTAAGATTTCTGATGATTGAAAATGATGAGTTCCAAATTGGTTAAATTGCATTCTCTTGAGGATTTGGTTTATTAGTAGAGTTAGTAATGTCGAATTCTTGTAGATCTTCCTGCCGACTTTATCTTGATCTTCCTATCCCAAAGAGTTCAATTTGTTTCGTTTTTGCGTGTTTTGTATCTATTTTGTTACCCTGAATTGTGTGTGAGATGTGCGAGTCGCTCTATGTGCGTGTAATGTCTTGTTATTTTGATGTTATCTTTGAGAAAATCTTCAAATTTCCATATTGTATTTCTAATTTAACTTTTCAAAGAAGTCTAAAGATGGATTGTGTACCCTCTTTTTGGAGAAAATGGATTTCTTTTGATTTTATGTTTGGATTTTGCGTTTGGTTGGATGTTTGGACTTATTATTGGAGACGTCTAGTGACTAGTCCTGCACTTACTAACGCTTGTTTTGATTTTCGATTTCACTATTTCGACATTGCTTTGATTTGGAGAACTAGAGTACTCGTTCGCGACGGGCACTCCTGCGATCCGTAAATAAAGTTTCGCACTTGTGAAAATTTCCTTAAACCATTTTCGAGATGAACCTCGTTTCATAAATGTTTCCCTTATAAAAGTTTTCGTATTAATTTTGAAAACCGATTCTTGTCCTTGATACTTTTATTTTCTATTCTCAAGTTTCGAGGACGAAACTTTTTAAAAGGTGGGGTGATTGTAACCCCGCAAATGTACCCTATTTTTATGGTAAAAATATTTTACGGATACTTTTCAGCGAAATTTAGTTTTTGTTTAGAATTAAATTTCCCGACTCGAATTTAGAATTTCCGAGTTCGTATTTGGATTTTAGGCGAGATTTCAAGTAAAACCCGTCTTAAGCCGTCTTTGACTTTTTCTTGACTTTTTCCCTTATACTCCCTCATACTACTCCTAACCTAATTCATACTCACACAAACACAACTCAACATTTCTTCTTCTCTAAGAAACCCAAAACCTTGCCTCCATTTTCATCCAATCTTAGAATCGTCGTACCTCGCTCATTTCTTGTTCAAATTCACGTAAGTTCGTCTCATTCTTCCCCTCTTATCTTCCTCTATCCGTATTGATAATAAAATTACCGTCTTTCTCGCTTTTTAAATTATCCGTCTATCTGAAGGTGAATTATATTCATCTTTTGTATCTAATTGTAGGTGGAGAATTTCTAGAAATCGATTAAAGACGCGAAAAGGTAACGGTGAAGGGTTACTCGATATCATTTACGTGTTTTATGTGTTTTCTAGGCTAGTAATTGTATTTAGATTATGGTTAGTATGCTTAGGTCTTGTGTTGTTGTTGATGGATGTTGTTAGTTGTTAATTGATATGAGAATTTATGGTTTATGATGATAAATGAGGATTTTTGTTGTTGGTAACTTGTTGGGATTTGATCGTTCCTGAATCCCGTGAAGGACGCTGGCTGCGTCGTGGGACGCTGGCTGCGTCGTGGGGCGCTTGCAGCGTTACTCGCTGCCGACTGCAGTTTTCCTGCACTGACCCCTTTTCGTAAAATGATCATATCTCCTTCGTTACTTGCTTGTTTTGGGCTTGTGACATCTCGTTGGAATCGTAAGAGGATAAGCTATCACCTCCTTCATTTGGAATTTCTGCATTTGCATGTCTAGAACTCTAGTTATGACCGTTTGAAGTGGACCCTTGTTTTAGTTGGTTTCCAAACAACGTTGTTTTGGAGAGGTGATCTATGTTTTTATTCATTATGCTTCATAAACTTGTTCTAATGCTTATGTATCATGTATTGATTCATTTTTATCATAGTTAAGTTTATATAATTCCCTAATCACATGTTTTGTGACGGTTTTTGGTATGTCCCACTTTGAGTCGGTTTTTACAAATGTTAAGGTTTGAGCACTATTTTGTTATGTGCTTTGTACTCTCATTCCCTTGGCTACCTCCACGTTCGTAAGGCTGGAATGTCGGAACGGGGATGTATCCTACTGCTTAAATGCATGTGTTAGTGGGCATACGACGACTTGTTGGAGGCGAACGCATTGCTGGTTGGATGACACGGCAGTCAAAGTTGTGTACTTGAAACGCGGTGTTATGTGCATGTAGCGTACCGCTTGTTAATGATGCGTGTGCTCTTTC
Source organism: Heliosperma pusillum (assembly GCA_022085475.1). Classification (NCBI taxonomy): domain Eukaryota; kingdom Viridiplantae; phylum Streptophyta; class Magnoliopsida; order Caryophyllales; family Caryophyllaceae; genus Heliosperma; species Heliosperma pusillum. The sequence goes on from JAIUZE010066250.1 coordinate 58,846, forward strand.
CGCCTCTTACGTGAAGGTTGACCGAATTTCGGGTACTCGACTTCTGTGTTTGACCGAGTCTTGGATGCGAAATGTGTATTGCATGTCGAATCGGAAAATGTTATTCCGAGAGTCTGGGCCAGGTTTAGACTGGACCGTTTATTATCGCAGTGCTACCAGGAGGAAATTAGTCTACCATATACGAAAGGGATTGAATCTGTATGCGTTCAGGGAATGTTTTCTCCCGTGGATGCCTTTTAATCATACTTGCCTTGTACACGGTGCTAGTGCGTTTCATTTACCGTGAGAGAGGTCGTCATTGTATTGTTATGTGTGGATGCGTGATTACATGATTGATTATTCATGGTCATTGCATGACTTGGCATGGTTTGTTTGTCGAGTCTCAATCTTATCAAACTTATACCGCAAACGGTGAGATGTAAGCCCTAGTGAGCGTATTCGGTTGCCTAAGAGTGTCTTCCCCGAGTCTTTGTATAACATGATGGATTCAGATTTGTATTCCATATGCTCTTATCATTATGTATTGAATTGCCTATCTATCCTTATCGTATTTCACATGTATATTTATATACGCATGCTTCTACTTTTGTATTTCCTTCTATGTACGTTAAATGTGATATGGCTGGGAGAACCCGGAGTTACTCCCCAGTGACTGTGGCGTTCATGTTTTTCATGGATGAACAGGTTGCTTGATTTGGATGGCTTTTTGCTATGATATTTTGGGTTCGGGTGTGAGCTAGCGGGCGTAGTCCCTGGATGAAAGACCTCTAGACGATTTTAGCTTGTTTGCTAAACACTTTTAATTTGTTAATATTTGGAGAGACTTCGTCTCTTGTTGTAGTTAATTCGTACCTTGGTTTGTAATATTTGACACTCCTCGTATATTTCTTCTTGCTTGTATAAAAGTTTTAAAAACTTCATATTTCCGCTATGTAATCCACATGCTTGTATGTTTTATATTTCCGCATTCGCGAGGGTTGTCACAAAGACGATGTGGGCAGACATGCGATTGGTTTATAAAGCAACCAAAGCCCTTATTTGAAAGGTGGTTAACTTTGACATTTGTCTCACCGCGCAGGATAGTCATGTTCGATCTTCCTTCGATCGAATAAACTCCCTCGATTTTCGCACCCGTTCCAGCTATGTTAACCCTAATGTGGTTAGTAATGATCATGGCCCTTGAAGTCCCCTTCACTAGCCTTTTAAGAACTATCATATTTGGCCCTTTGACATTATTTTGTGTTGGTTTGTATTGAAACTTTAGTATTTTGCTTTCTTGACGTTGAACTATTTCTCATGTTATTATATGTCTTTGTGCATGTTTCCTTCTATCTTTGGATGATATTATTCTAGTCATTGTATATTTGTTCTCAACTTTTTTATGATGCCAATGGGGGGATGCACTGATCTTGATTTTAGTCGATTGCCTAAGCTTGATCCTTATCAAGACCTTTAGTCTCTTAAGGTCCATAGGTGCTTATACTTTACCTTTAGTTGTTTTTATCTTGCATTCTACCCACTATGATTCTTTTTAATAATATGTTGAGGGGGAACTTACCTTAGTCACAAATCATTAAGAGGCTTGTCATCATCGAAAATGGGGAATTTGTTGAACCATATAGTTATATGATTATGTTTTGATAATGACATATATGTTTATATATTGTACTTCCTCCGTTCTCCTATGATGTACCCATTTTATTAAAATATACCTCACATATATTCACAAAATGGGTACATCATTTGAGAATAGAGGAAGTATATGTTTTTACATGTAATAGTTTGTTTAAGTCTTGATATCTAAGCATGCTTTGGTACTTAAAGTTATAGCTAGTTTAGCTATAACCTTGATGATTTGTGAAACAAAGGTGAAGTAAAGTTATAGGTCATTATACTATAATTTTGGAAATGCTGAAGCAAAGTTATAGGTGTTTCTACTATAAGTTTGGTGATTATCAAACTCAAGATCAAAGATGAAGTCTTATAGAAGCTTTTGGAGCTCAAAATGAAGAGCTCGTGATTTAAAATAAGTGATGATCACCATACTGAAGATCTCCAGGAATATTTTATAGTGTAGGTTGTCGTCCAATAATGGTAATTTCAATAGTAATTTTGGGAAATAGAGTTATAGATGTTTTAAGTATAACCTTACTTACCAAGCTCAAAGTTATAGGTGAAGCTACTATTACTTTGGAGCTGCGAAATATAGTGCGGCAGTTTTAATTTTTCAAAACAGTGTTTGAATATTGTTTAAAATGATCTTTTTAAAGTAAAGTATTTAGGGTAGATCTAGGTTTAAATTTATGCAGTTTGGATATTATTGTGATTTCTCTATTGATTAGTAAAACAACTTATGAGTTGTCTTATTATCTAGGGTTTTCGTGTATGTTAAAACCTAAACCCTAATTTATCTTATTTGAGTCGTGGTGGACTATGGTTAACATGGTCAAGGCTTATGGGTCGTGCTACCCGTGATTAGCCTTAGGTTCAATTAGGGTTTGACTAAGATAAAAACCTTATATATTTCTTGTTGCACAAGGTAGGCACATGGTTTACTAGGGTTTTAAATTTAACCCAATATCTTGCTTGTTATCCAAGGAAGGCCACGGCTTGAGCTAGGGTTTTTAACTAAAACTTAATTTGCTTCTCTACTATAAATACTCATGCATTTAAAACCAAGCTTTTTATACTATAATTCTTTTTGCAAACGTGGTTAATAGTTTTCAAGTAAAACATTTATTTTGCAAAAACTTTATTTTCAAAAAGCCGCACTCTACTTGTTACTTATTATTGAGAAATTCGTTATTGGATAATAGTGATAGAATTGTTTCTTATACGTTCAATTATGCGAACATCAAAAACAATCAGAAATACTTTCTTATTAGCGTAAGTAATAATCGAATATTTAACGAGACTCAACTTATAATCTAGTATTTAGCGATACTCAACTTTGAGTTACAATTAGAATTAGTTGTACGAGTGGGTTGATAATTTTGTAATTCATAGTAGGTACTAAAATTATTAATCGAGAAATAGTGGACGAAGGTTTTGAGTTGTGAAACTGAACCACTTCAAAAATCCCTTGTGTCACGTGCTCTTTTGTTTATTTACGTCTTTGATTATTTTCATACCGTTACAAGTACTTATTTGAGTTTAATTTAAGTAATAAATTAAAACCACCTATTAATACTACACGCTTATACGGACAATCGAAAAAGTAGGCATAATTTATTTATACTAAATTCCCCCCCCCCCCCCCCCCCCCCC
>JAIUZE010066253.1:0-10898 GCA_022085475.1 Heliosperma pusillum
AATAACAAAATACAGCTAATCCTCATCACCACCCAGCATGGACACGATCACCTTGAGAGCGGCAATCTCGTCATCCCTAGCATCCAACTCCCTCAACAGGAGAGTCGTCTCCTTGCGGGACTCCGCCAACTCTCGCTCTAACTCTCTCTTCAAAGAAATTCCTCATTTCAGTCATTTCACTTCAAAATACAAGAAGACACGATAAGAACGAAAAGGAGGTTCATACCTGTCTATCTGACCACCTGAGAGCGCCTCGATGGCCGTGGCCCGCAGCCGGTTGGCCACCCTCCACAACGCCACGTGCTGAGACAGTGCCACCTACATTCAAATAGAAATGAGGTCAGATCAAAAGCATTCCCATGCGGGGAAAAATGAAAGGAAGATAGGCAAATCTTACCCTCCTCACTAGATGCTGCCACTCCTCCAAGCCTGCATCAGACACCGCCACACTGAAATCGCGGACCTCCGAAGTCGTCGTAAAACCGGTCTCATCGGTGTACTCCAACATCTTAGGGTAAGCTGGGGGCTCGACGCCCGCCACCTCGATCTCCTACAAAAGACAGATGACTCTTCAATTGACGATCATTTTTTACTATTCAAATCAATTCAAACAAAAATAAAAAATGCTTACCACTATCAGCCATTACGTCAGTCTCTGGTAGACGAACCCGGAGTAGTCCCCACCAAGAAGCAGAAGGTCGTCCCCACTCGCACCGGCCAAGTTAACCTCTCTCTCGGCGTCAGAGGGCTCCCTAAACATCGATCGTGGAGGATCGACGGGGATCGTAAAGGTGTCACGGGAGCACTGTCGGGTCAAACGCTCACCCAGGTACCACACAGGTCCCATGAGCGTCCTCAACAATAACCGACTCGCGCTCCTAGGACGCAGTACCTCGGCCACAAAATTCGCAGCATCCTGGTACTCTGGTAGTCACCCCAAGGTCTGGGCACCCACTGAAATAAAGAAACAACAAAGTCATTCTTATGATCAGTTCTATAAATGAAAGGATCGTTCCTACGGTCATTTTTAAAGACAGAAAGAAGAAATCAAGATACATACGTGATCCAACTGCAAGGCATTCACGCCTCTCCGACAAATATCGTAAGAAAAACGCTGGCTCTTCCTACGACAGATCACCCAATCCCTCACAACAGGATACGCCCTCGGCTCCGGCTTCGTCCTCGTGGTAGCGAAGCTCGGAAAGTAGGAGTACACCCAAGCCTGCAAACAAAACAATAATCGTTTAAAATATCGATCTTTCGATCAAATGCAAGATAAGTTACTCAACTATACAAAAAGGAAGGTTCATACCTCCAAACAGAACCCAGGACCGACTGTAGCAGGAGAAGTCACCTTTTCCATCAGCTCTGGTATAACCATGGCCCTCATATAGCGGGTGAGGACCGCAAAGCTAGGAGTATCCCAGTTGTTGGACCAAATCTATAGTTTTGATAATGACATGTGTTTATGTGATAATGTGCTTTACTCGATATATCATATGTGTGTAATTGTGTGCTTTAGTCTTATTATAGCTAGCAACAATTATAAGAAGAAAGATCAAAGTTATAAAAACTTCAGGCATAACTTTGACAAAGACTGTGAGACAAAGTTATAACAACTTCAGGAATAACTTTGGAAGTTTACATGAAAGTTATAGCTACCAGTCATAACTTTAAAGAAAATCGCTTCAAGCAAGATCTACCTCAAACAACACAAGACTCGAGATGGAGGGTCTTTGTGATCAAGATGAAGAGATGATCCGTATACTGAAGATCTTTGTGAAGATTAGATAGTATAGGTCGTCATTCGGTAACTATTCCATTCGAGAGATTTTATGTTCAAAGTTATAGCTTTAGCCTATGACTTTGGATGATAAATATTGATGCATGATTTTGGAAATAAAATATTTTAAATGTTTTCAAAAGTGAAAGAGTATTTTTATATTTATCAAAAGTTTTAACAGAGAATATATTTATGAGATTCTACTGGTTAGTAATACAACTTATGGGTTGTCATGCTACCTAGGGTTTCTAATATATTCTATCTCAATTTGTTGTTAACCTAATAAGCCCACCTAGGGTTTGAGCCATCTAGGGTTTCGTGTAAACCAATGGATTGTGCCACCTAGGGTTGCGTGCCTCCTAGGGTTTCGTGAGCTAGGGTATTTCGGCCTATCTAGGTTGTTTCCCTTATTTACCTAATCTAGGATTATACTATATCTTTACAACAATATTTTGAGATATAAAGATAAATATGTTTCTATAAGATAAACTAAACAATATTTTGAGATAAAGATATTTCTAAAAGATAAGCAAATATTATTTTATGATATTAAAGATAAATATCTTTCTTAAATATTAAGCTAGGGTTTTAGATCTACTATAATTCTATTACTATAAATACTCCTTCACATCCAAATTGTGAAACACACGAAACACACACAAGAACATCACGACACATCTACTACTAGTGTTGATTTTCCAAAATCGTTTTAAAGCAAACCTTTGAGCAAAATATTTATTATTTTTAGAGTTTGTTTATCAAAAGAGTCGTGCATCAATTATTATCAATCGCTTGAGTGAAATACGTTATTGGATAATAGTACATCATTATAAGCTTACAATTCTTTAGCGGGAATCTGTGTGAGTTATATTGTACTTTCTTATTAGCGTAAGATAGTATAGAGTATTTAGCGATACTCACCTTAAGTTATAATCATAGTGTTGATTATACGAGTGGGTTGATAATTTTTGTAATCCGTAGAAAGGTACTAAGAATTATTAATCGAGAATAGTGGACGTAGGTTTCAACGTGTGAAACTGAACCACTTCAAAAATCCGTGTGCCTCTCTCTACTCTCTTTACTTTTCGTTATTTTGTTACTTGCGCTTACTTTGATTAATTAATTAGTTGATTCATAAGATCAAATAATTAATTGCATATTATATAAATCGAAAAAGTGGGGCTAGTTTTTAATACTCAATTCACCCTCTCTTTTGTATTTAATCAATAGACTCTACAATTGGTATCATAGCCTCGTGCTCTTGATTGCCTTACAGCAAGGAGTCTGATCCGTTTATCCTTTTATTTTTATTTATTTTCCGCTGCATTTAATTTTATTTTAATGGATTCCAAACATCTGAAGTGTCCCGTATTCGATGGGAAAAACTACAGTTTATGGAAAAATATGATGACCCATTTCATAAAGGGTAACGATTGGTAGTGTTGGCTAATCATTAAGAATGGCCCTAATAAGATCATGCTTGGATCTGTTAATGACACTCGCGTCGAAAAGAAAGAAGATGACTATGTTGAGGCAGATTATAAGAAAGCTGAGAAAAATTCAAAGGCTATCAGTCTGTTGCAAAACGGCATGACTCATACTGAATTTGATCGTTTCTCATCTAGTTCTACTGCCAAGGAAATATGGGATGGTCTCGAGTTAGCCTATGAAGGGACAACTGTTGTCAAAAAACAACGTATTGCACTACTGATGCGAAAATACGAATTGTTCTCTATGGAACACAATGAATCGCTTGACAGCATGTCCACTCGCTTCTCTATTATCATTAATGAATTGAAAAATCTTGGAAAAACTTTTGACTCCGAGGAAATTGCCAGGAAGATCCTTAGGAGTCTATCTAAACGATGGAGACCTAAGGTGACGGTAATTGAGGAATGTAAAGATCTATCTAACCTATCTTATCAAGAGATACTTGGAACGCTAATGGCTCACGAGATTACTCTTGATGAAGATGAGGCAAATGATAGTAATAGTAAGAAAGTGGCTTTACAAGCCGAATCTAGTGAAAGACAAGATTCGGATCTTGAAGATGAAACAATGTTATTTGCTAGACGTTTTAAGAAAAAATTCTTTAATAAACCACAAGGGAAAACGTTTAACAATAACACCAACAAATCTTACAAGAAGCCAATTGAGTCAAAAGGGTCTCTCTCTAGTCGTGGTTGCTTCAAATGTGGGGATAATGATCACATGATCAAGGATTTCCCTACATGGAAGAAAATCAAAGACAAAAATCAACGAGACAAAATCAAGAAGGAATTTAAGCAAGTTATGATGGCTTATTGCTGGGGAGATCTTGACACAGAAGACGACGAGTTAGAAGAAGAAGAAGTCGCCAACTTGTGTCTAAGCAACGTCAGTCTTGACCTAATTTCAGACAGTGACAATGAAAGCGAATCCGAGATGTGTCTTGTTGGCAACTCAGATTCATAACCAGATTCAGAAGATGATGAAGAGGTTAGTCATCTGAAAAAGCAAGTTAAGAATTTATCTAAGAAGTCTTTAATTAAGTATTTTGAAGAAGCCTTAGATCATTGTCATGAACAGAGTCTTGAATTAAAAGATCTTAAAGAACAAATTCTTGATATTGCTGAGGAAAACCAACTTCTAAAGGCCAAAGCGAAAAAGCTCAAGTCTAAAGTTATGGCAACTTCAGCTATAACTTCAGACAAGACAAATGTTGAGAAAGAAGCTCTTGAGTCTAAAGTTATAGCTAATGAAGCTATAATCTCAGAGATAAAGCTCAACATTAAGCATCTTCAAGCCAAAGTTATAGCTAATGAAGCTATAACTTTAGAATTGAAGAAAGTCAATGAGCTTTTACAATCTGAAGCTAAGGCAAAGGAAGTTGATATCATTGATTACAAGAAAGAAAACTCTCTTCTTTCTCAGCAATTGAAAGAAATAAAGGCTGAGTTCTCCCAAGCCAAAAGTCAACATAATGAGGAGAAATTTATCTTGAACAAACGTTTCAACGATTTTCGTGAAAACTTTAAAAAGAACAATCCCTCCAAAGACTCGAATGTAGACCATTCGTTATGTGAAAAAGAAATTCAGTCTTTGAAGGAATTGCTCCTACATGCACGAAAAGTTCATGATAAATGGGAAGGAAGTCAAAAGGTCTTAGACTTCCTTACCGAACAATCTAATAATAACATGAAGATGGGTCTAGGTCATGAATGTTATAGTCGTAGAGACCATGATAAGTGAAAATCCACTCCTTCTGACCGTGATTTCAGAAGAAGGAAGTATGTCAATCTTTCAGAATATCTGATTTGCAATTATTATGGTCACAACGGTCATGTTAAAGATAATTGTGTGAAATATGTCAACGACAACAAAAATCAAAATGATTTTGTGAAAGAGCATGACGCGTCTAGTGTTAATGAGTCCGAACCTGAACCTCAACGTGATGAGATTAGAAATAATGAGTTCAGATGGTTTTATGACATAGCTTTCGATTACACATCTGTACCTTCAAAATCTAAACCATATGTGAAATAGAAGCAGTCATTTAAACCTAATGTGCGTCACAACGATAACAAACACTATAATAAACCTAGAAAACCCTATGTTAAGAAGAAAAGAATTGTTAAACAGGTATGGGTTAGAAAGGATCAAATTTTCAGAGTCACTAACCACAAAGGACCCAACTTAGCGTGGGTACCTAAAAGCTGTATTTGATTCTCTTGCAGATAATAGTGAAAGAAAATAATCTATGGTATCTCGACAGTGGTTGTTCGAGACACATGACCGGAAACAAGAATTTTTTTCTTTCACTAGAGCCCTTCAACGGTGGCAAGGTCACTTTTGGAGACAACAAGAAGGGCAAAATAATCGGCGTAGGTAAGATAGGTATATCTTCTTCACATGCTATTAATAATGTATATCTGGTGGATGGCCTTAAGCATAACTTGCTAAGTATCTCTCAATTATGTGACATAGGTAATAAAGTAGTTTTTCATTCAAATGTTTGTCGCATCATAATTGAAGGTACTAGTACTGTTATCTTATAAGGTCTACGTAAACGGAAAGTGTATATGATTGACTTAAACAAAGTCACTACAAGTTCCTTTACGTGCATGAAAGTTACTGTGGATGATTCATGCTTGTGGCACAAGAGGTTTGCACACATCAGTCCAACAATTTTAAAGAAACTCAAATCGTGGGATTTAGTTGAGGGTTTACCCTCAATCAAATTCGAACAAGAGAAGATGTGTGACTCATGTCCCTGTTGTAAACAAGTTAGATCTTCATTCAAACCAAAACGAGTAGTAAGTACAGAGCGTCCACTTGAGTTGGTACACATGGATTTGTCTGGACCTATGAAAGTCAGAAGCCGCGGTGGATCAAGGTACGTATTCGTCCTAGTCGACGACTACTCAAGGTATGTATGGCCTATCTTTCTATTTACTAAAGATGAAACTTTCGATGAGTTGTAGTACTAATGAAGCTCACCCAAAACAAGTATGATAAAAAGTTAGTTTCCATTCGTACGGATCATGGCACCGAATTTGATAATCAAGCTTTTATAGAATATTGTAGGGAGAATGGTGTAGGACATAACTTTTCTGCACCACGAACCCCACAACAAAATGGTGTCGTGGAACGTATGAATCGAACATTAGAGGACATGGCTCGCACTATGCTTTTGTGCAGTGGCCTTCCTAAGAACTTTTGGGCCGAAGCCATTAGTACTGCATGCTATGTGCACAATAGAGCTATGATTAGACCTATTCTCAAAAAGACTCCCTATGAAATTTTAAGAGGGAGAAAACCCAATATAGCTCACCTTCGTTGTTTCGGTAGTAAATGTTTTGTCCATAATAATGGAAAAAGTAATTAAAGCAAATTTGATCCACGAAGTGACGAAGCTGTGTTTGTTGGTTATTCTAATCATAGTAAAGCTTTTAAAGTCTTTAACAAAAGAACTTTGTGCATAGAAGAAAGTGTTCATGTTGTATTTGATGAAGATAATGTGCCTGAGCAAGTTGAACAGAATGAAGAAGAAGACATGAATGATCCAGACTTTCGCCTTTCAAGGGATGACGCGCCAGAGACTAATGAAGAAGTTATTGAAGGAATCAATGATGAACTTGATAAATCCGCAAATGACCTTGAAAAGTGAACTGAGACAATTGTTGATGATACGAATGTCTCTTCTCAAAATAAGGAAAATAAAACCGACGTTATAGCTGATGATGCTATAACTTTGAACTCAGATCAAGATGTTGTAACTGAAGTTGTACCAACTTTGTCTATAACCCCAGAGTCTAACTTAGGGGGAACCAATCTTGATTCTGAATCATTTGAGGAAAGTGACAGTTCATCAGATGATGATGAGCCTAGGAACTTTAAGAAATGGAAATATAAGAGTTCTCATCCTATGGATTCTATCCTAGGAAGTTTGAATAAGGGAGTTCAAACAAGACGAACTTTGAATAACTTTTGTTCATTCTATTCATTTCTGTCTACCATAGAGCCTACCAACATCAAAAAAGCACTTGCAGAATCCGACTGGATTGTTGCAATGCAAGAGGATATTCAACAGTTTGAACGTAATAAAGTCAGGCACCTAGTGCCACGACCTAATAATCGAACTGTGATTGGTACTCGATGGGTATTCAGAAATAAATTGGATGATTCAGGAGTTATAGTTCGTAACAAGGCTTGATTGGTCGTTCAAGGCTATAATCAACAAGAAGGAGTTGATTATGACGAGACATTCACACCAGTAGCAAGACTTGAAGCTATTCGCTTGCTCATCGCCTTCGCAGCTCATAAAGGAATGAAACTGTTTTAAATGGACGTTAAGACTGCATTTCTTAACGGTTATTTGGAAGAAGAGGTTTTTGTTGAACAACCTCCTGGATTTTTGAATAGCAAGTTTCAAAACCATGTTTTTAAACTCGGTAAAGCTTTATATGGTTTGAAACAAGCGCCTAGGGCTTGGTACGACAGATTGTCAAAATGTTTATTACAAAACAATTTTAAAATAGGATCTGTCGACAAAACCCTATTCCTAAAATCCGAGGGTTTTGATTTACTTGTTACTCAAATATATGTAGACGATATTATTTTTGGTTCTACTAACAATAAATTGTGCAAGTATTTTTCAGATCTAATGACCTCAGAATTTGAAATGAGCATGATGGGAGAATTAAAATTCTTCCTAGGATTGCAAATTCAACAAACCAAAGAAGGAATTAAGATTCACCAACAAAAATATGTCAAGGAGCTAATCAGAAAATTTGGTATGGAGAACGCTCATCCAATGGACACACCTATGGTAACTGACAAAAAGTTGACCTTAGACGAAACTGGTAAGTCCGTAGATGAGACTACATATCGAGGTATGATTGGTTCGTTATTATATTTGACTGCAAGTAGACCTGACATTATGTTCAGCGTATGTGTCTGTGCTAGATTTCAATCATGTCCTAAAGAGTCACATATGATTGCAGTTAAACGTATCTTGAGATATTTAATTGGTACATCTAATTTATATTTGTGGTATCCACTTGAGTGTAATTTTGATCTAGTAGGATATTCAGATGCAGATTATGCAGGATGTTCTCTAGATAGAAAAATTACCTCTGGATTTGCTACGTTTGTTGGACCATGCATAATTACTTGGGGCTCAAAGAAGCAAAATTCGGTTGCATTATCTACTGCAGAAGCCGAATATATCGCTGCAGGACTGGTATGTTCCCAACTACTTTGGTTAAAGCAACAACTATGTGATTACGGTGTTAATGTTGGATGTATGCCTGTTTTCTGTGATAATACGAGTGCTATTATTATTTCTAAGAATCCGGCTCAGCATTCTCGTACTAAGCATATAGACATTAGACATCATTTTTTACGTGACCATGTAGAAAAGGGCAACATTAAACTCGAATTTTGTAGTACTGAAAATCAATGGGCTGACATTTTAACAAAGGCGTTAGTGAGAAGACGCTTTGAGATTTTGCGGTTGCAAATTGGTTTAATCAGTAGCAATTAAATTCGTCATATTTATTTTGTGAACCTACGTGACTGGCTAGAATAAAGACGAGATTGTATGACTGTGTCCGCATATTTCATTGCTAGTATATTTGTGTTTAATATTATATATTTTACGTGAGTATCTTGCATATTAAGTGTTTCATGGAAATTGAATTATGAACCACATATTTGCCAAAAACCTATCCTATTCACTTTCCTAATTGAACCAAAATTCTACCCATGTATCTCTTTTGGCCGAAAATTCTCAACAACAAAATATTACCATATCTTTTTTGTAACACCCGGAAATGTACCCTATTTTTCTAGTAGAAATATTTTACGAAATCTTTTCAGTAATTTTAAGATTTAATTAAGATTTTTATGTTTCGAGTCGAATTTAGAATTTCCGAGTTCGTATTTGGAATTTCTGTGAGATTTCATGAAAATCCCGTTTAAATGAAGGGTTTGACTTTTCTGACTTTTGAGTCAGAGTTGACTTTTCTTGACTTTTGAGTCGAGTTGACTTTTACTTGACTTTTAATCGTCTTGATGTTTCTTGACTTTGGATCGTCTTTGACTTTTTGAATTTGAGTCGTCTTTGACTTTTCTTGAAATTTTGAGCCGTCTTTGACTTTTCTTGACTCTTAAGTCGACTTTGACTTTCTTTGACTTTTCCGACTCACCCTACATATACTCCCTCAAACCCTAAACCTAATTCATTTCCTCACAATTCATTTCTTCTTCTTCCTCTCCTTAAACACCAAAAACCTTGCCTCCATTTTTGATCCGTCTTCAAATCGTCACTACTCCTTCGTTACTCGCTCAAATTCTCGTAAGTTCGTCTTATTCTTCCCCTCTTATCTTCCTCTATCCGTATTAGTAATAAAATTACCGTCTTTCTCTATTTTTAAATTATCCGTCTTTCTCAAGGTGAAATATATTCATCTTTTATTACCTAATTGTAGGGGGAGACTACTAGGAAGGCTTAGTAATCGATTAAAGACGCGTAAAGGTAACGGTGAAGGGTTACTCGATATAATTTACGTGTTTTACATGCTTATATGCTAGAAATCGTATTAGAATACGATTAGTAAGTTTAGGAATCATGTTATGGATGATGATTGTTGTTATTTGATGATTGTTGATGATGAATATTGATTGTTGATAGTTATTAGAAATGATTATAAGAATTGGAAATAAAAGGATTGAATTTATGTTGAAGGTTCTCGGGTGAATTAGTCACACATCTCACGGTCGTGAGATGGCATGTCACGGTCGTGAAACCTCATTTCACGGTCGTGAAATACAAGTCACGGTCGTGACTTGCGCAGTTTCACTGCAATGACCCTTTTTGGTAGAAAGATCATATCTCCTTCGTTACTTGCTTGTTTTGGGCTTGTGACCATTCGTTGGAACCGTAAGGGGATAAGCTATCACCTCGACTTGGAATTTCTGCATTCCCATATCTAGAACTCTAGTTATGACAGTTTGAAGTGAACCCTTGTTTAAGTTAGTTTCCAAACTTGTTGTTTTGGAGAGTTATCTATGTTTCTTATTTATTATGCTTCTTAAAATTGGTCTAATGCTTGGGTATCATGTATTGATTCATGTTTTGGATATATGATATCTCATTCGCATGTATCACATGTTTTGTGACGGTTTTTGCTATGTCCCACCTTGAGTCGGTTTTCACAAATGTTACGGTTTGAGCACGGTTTTGTCTTGTGCTTTGTACTCTCATTCCCTTGGCTACCTTCCCGTTCGTAAGGCTGGAATGTCGGAACGGAGAGGTATCCTACTGCTTAATTGCATGGGTAGTGGGCATACGACGACGTTGTTGGGAGTTGAACGCTATGCGTTGTTCGACCGGCCGTCAAATGTTGTGTACTTGCGAGGTGGTGTTATTTGCATGTAGCGTACCGCTTGTTATGAGGCTTGAGCTCTTTTCCGCCTCTTTCGTGAATTGATCTACCGAATTTGGGGTACTCGGAATTTATTATTATAAGCCCGAGTCTTGGATGCGAAATGCTTTATCGCATGTCGAATCGGAACATGCTTTATTCCGAGAGTCTGGCCAGATTTAGACTAGGAACGTATTATTATCGTC
>JAIUZE010066254.1:0-39087 GCA_022085475.1 Heliosperma pusillum
ATCGAGATGACTCGAAATCTCAGTCTGGATTCGTTTTACTCTTAATGGCGCTGCGGTCAGCTGGAAAAGCTCCAAACAAACTGTTATAGCAGATTCTACGACTGAATCCGAGTACTATGCTGCTTCAGAGGCTGCGAAGGAAGCTATATGGATGCGTCAATTCTTACAAGGACTAACTGTAGTTCCTAGTTTGGATGACCCGATCACCATCTATTGTGATAATAGTGGTGCCATCTTCCAGGCTAAGGAGCCCAAGTCCAGCAACAAGTCAAGGCATGTACAAAGGAAGACTCACATGATACGAGATTATGTGGAGCAGAGGGAGATAGTGATAGATAAGATTGCCACGGATAATAACGTTGCAGATCCTTTCACTAAACCTTTAAGATATGATAAGCATGTAGGGCACGTTATTTCCATGGGAATCAAACGTGTTCCTGAGTTGTATTAGTTGTTTTTATGGATTAGACACCTGTATCTTTTCATAAAACTATTAATAAAATCATCGTTTTGTTTGATATATTGTTTTTCATGTGGGTTGTACCGACAACATTGAACACCACAAAGTGAACTGAATTACTTTATATATGTTTTGGTCCGTAATCACCTACATGAGCTGACAACTCTGGTGATTATATTGTGACGTCGATTGATGGTGGGTTCAACGAGCCATAAGTCAAACAGTTGACTGATTGATCACATATGTGGGATATACTGATACCTCGCAGGACAGTTTTGTGACGACGTTATGGAATCCTAGATGTTACGGAACATTTGTGCCAGGTCGTGGCTAGGACATCCATAGTGTTCCTAGAGTCGATTCTTTTGACTATCGACTGTCTCTTGAGATTAAGGCAGTTTTTGGATGACTTTGGTTTCTTTCTCATGGTCGACCGTAACAGGAGGCTAAGGAGATTTTTACTGGGTCATTTCATACTACGCTTGTTTCTGCAAGTTTCGAGTTGAAGAAAATATCCAACCTTTATCAGGTTATATCATTTCTTAGGGCCACTCGAGGAGTTGTAACTGAAATGCATGGCCATGCTCGAATACAGATTCGTTTATCAGTTGAGTTACTCTCTAGTCGGGAAAACCACTCTTGATACAGATCACTTGTAAACTACGACCTTTGTAAATACGGACTTTGCAAATTGGTTTACATTGAGTGGGAGAACTTTATATAGGATATGAGAATCGGTTATCGCACATACACTTGTACGGACAAGTGGAAGATTGTTGGAGCCAGTGTCTTCCACAGTTAGTGCAATAATATAAATAAATCTCTGTAGGTTCACAGGTATACTTCGTATAATAATCAGTTGATTAACGTTTATCAATAACGGTTGGCTTGCTAGATAAGTTTGACGTTATTGTCATACTGATGGCGGTAATCAACTGGTCCCTAAAAGTCACACCTATTGGATGTGTTCGAGAGATATGATTATTTGAGAAAATAATTATATTGATGCCTTATAATTTGACTAAAAGGTTAGTCAGTGTTTTAGACTAAACGGTTAGTCAATGTGATGATAAAAATTATTTAATACAGATTAAATAATGTTGTTTAGCCGAATTAACAGTAATTCGCGATTAAATATAAAAGGTTATATTTAATTGTCATATATATTGCAAGCTAAATTAAATATAAACTGATATGTTGAATTAGTAAAATTGTAAATATACGGATATTTATAATTAATAATATACGGATATTAATTGCAATATATTAATAGCTAAATATGAACCGAAAATAAAGTATTATAATACTCTAAAATTTCGGCCATATGGAGGGTTTTTAGGAAAGAAAATACCTTTCCTAATTACACTAGGATACCTTGTGATAGGGGACTATATAAAGGAATTGGTTTCCCTATTTTAGGGCTTCTTGATCAACCCTAATCATAAGTTGAGCCTCCACCATCACATAATTCACAAAAAGAGAGAAAACGGTTTCTCAAGAGTTCTAGCAATCTCAAGGCATATCTTGTTCCATCTAGGGTGTTTTGAATAGGAGAATACCTATTTTGGTATTTGTTCTTAGGCCTTTATCGCAAGGACTAAAGGTTATTTCTTAATCCCTTCGTCTTATGCAATTTTGTTTATGACTATTAATCATATAAGTTAAATTTCATTATAATCCTGTCGATTTAAAGGGTTGTATACGGATACAAATCCCACACTAAACCCCTGTATGAACCTCCTGTAGAAAGAGGCTATCCCATGAAAACTTCTAACATCAGTAACAGTTTGAGGAAGGGGCCATTCCTTGATTGCTTGAACTTTCTCAGGATCAACTGCTACCCCTTTTTTAGAAATGATGAACCCAAGGAAATAAACCTCAGGCTGCATGAAGGTGCACTTCTTTAGTTTTCCATACAATTTGTTCTCTCTTAGAACCTCAAACAATGATCTCAAATGCTGCAAATGTTCTCCCTTAGTTGAACTATAAACAAGGATGTCATCAAAGTAAACCACCACACATTTGCCCAAGTAGGGTCTCAGGACCTCTGTCATCAATCTCATAAAAGTACTAGGGGCATTAGACAACCCAAAAGGCATTACCAACCACTCATAGAGTCCATGTTTTGTTTTGAAAGCTGTTTTCCACTCATCTCCTGCTCTTATCCTTACTTGGTGATAGCCCTGCCTCAGATCAATCTTTGTGAACACTTGAGCCCCACTCAGCTCATCCAGAATATCATTAAGTCTAGGTATGGGGAACCTATACTTAATGGTGATGTTGTTGATGGCCCTACTGTCAATCCACATGCGCCAGGTCCCATCCTTCTTTGGTACAAGCAAAGCTGGTACAGCACATAGGCTGAGGGACTCCCTAACATAACCCTTGTTTAGCAGCTCTCCTACTTGAAGCTGGAGCTCTTGTGTAGCCTTAGGATCACTCCTGTAAGCAGGCTTGTTTGGTAGAACAGCTCCAGGCACTAAGTCAATGTGGTGTTCTATTCCCCTAAGTGGTGGAAGTCCACTAGGGAGCTCAGAAGGAAAGACATCACTATAGGCTTCTAGAATAGACTTGACCTCCTCAGGGATATCAACCATGCTTACCCCAGTCTCCTTGGCAAGCAGTATATACACAGGTTGTAACTCACTCAGCTCTTGTACTATTTCTGACTCACTTATCAACATGACTTCCTTGGAAGCCTCACTCATGGGGGGTGGATTGATCTTTAAAGCAGGGGGTAAAGGTGCTAGGATGATTTTCTTCTTCCCAAACTTGAAAGTGTAGGTGTTGTCCCTCCCATGGTGGATGGCATCCCTATCAAACTCCCATGGTCTCCCAAGCAAGAGGTGACAAGCATCCATAGGCAGAACATCACCAAGACTTTCATCCACATATCCCTTACCAATTGAGAAAGGTACAACACATTGCTTATCCACCTTGATCTCAGCCCCTTTGTTCAACCATCTGAGTTTGTAAGGTAGGGGGTGGTCCTTGGTGGGTAGAGCTAGTTTGTCTATCAGGGTTTTGGAGGCCACATTGGTGCAGCTTCCACCATCAATAATGAGGTTACACACCCTACCCTTGATAGTACATCCGGTCCTAAAGATCTGGTGTCTCTGGTCCTCTTCTAAGGGCTGAGGTTGAGTATGCATTACCCTTCATGTTACCAAACTTAACCCAGCATCAGGCTCTATCAACTCCTCACTAGCCTCTACCTCAGGCTCTTCCATTTCATCATCACAGACCAACACCTCATCTTCTCCCCAATGAATTACTTCTAGGGTGCTCAGAGCTCTTTTAGATGGACATTCTCTAGCAAAATGTCCATAGCGTCCATAGCCTTGACATTGAAAACACTTTTTGAGAGGGGTAGTCTTTCTTTGGCCTGCATCAACAGCCTTGCCTTTATCAAGGTTGACAGGAGTCTTTGCAGGGATCACAGGTTCTCCTATCTTGACTCCTACAAAGGGTTTGAAGGTAGGGGTTCTGGCTGGTGTCTTAGAGGCACTGGCTTTTCCCTTCCCCAACTTTTCTACCCTTAAAGACAAGTTGACAGCTTCCTCAAAGGAGTATATATTCTGTAGCCTGACTTTACTAGCTATCCTCTCATCCAACCCTTCTAAGAACCTTGTTATCTTTTGCTCAGGTTTCTCAATAACCTCACATTGCAGTGTGAGTTGTTCAAAGTCCCTTAGATAAGACTCTACAGGTCTTTGGTCTTGTTTCAGGTGAGTGAGCTTAATGAACATGTCTTGAGTGTAGTCTCTAGATACAAACTTAGCCCTCATTTTCTTTTTTAGTTTGAGCCATGACTTAACAGGTTCTTTCCATTCTCTAACCCTCAAGGTTTTCATGTTTTCATACCACAGTGAGGCATATCCTTTTAGTTTCATGATAACAACCTTAATAGCCTTTCTATCAGTGTATCCTTTAAACTCAAAGAGTCTTTATACAGACCTCAACCAATCTAGGAAATCATCAGGGTTCATGCTACCTAGAAAGTTAGGGATTTCTACCTTTATGTCTTTGTCCTGGTGTCTGAGAAGACTTTGATCTGAGCCATCTGAGTCTGACATTTCAAATTGATCTACAGGTTGCCTCCTCCTTCCTCCACCTTGTGGGAAAGGTGCTCCTCTTCCTCGACCTCTGCCTCCCCTTATGTCATTGTTCTGTTGGCCTTCAAGAAGTTCATTGACAGATCTGGAGACTTCCATCACAGTTCTGACAAGTCCTTGAACTGTGGTTTTAAGACCTGTGATTCTCTCTTCACTCATGGTTGATTTTGTGTTTTTAAAGTAGTTAGGTAAATGAACTCACAAACCAAAGCTTTGATAACCAATTTGCAATAGAATGATTCAGAAAACAAGCTAAAACAACACAAATAGAACTAAGGTCATACACTTAGAATTTGCTCTGTTTTTGTTTGGACTGAATGCTGAAAGAAGGAGATAGAACCTTAACCAAAGCACAAAGCCAATGGTTGAGGGTTTAACCTTGATCCCAGCACACAGCTAAGGGTCTAAGCTCACTTCCAAGCACACAACAATGGAAGCCTCTCAAGCACACATCCAAGAGATGATAACAGAAACAAAGGTTTCAGTTTTTGTGTTTACTTCAAATCTGTCTTTCATTCATTAGGAATAAGCCTTATATAGGCAATGAGATTACATCTTACTCGTTCATTACATCTAGGGCCATAGTTGTCTTACAAAAGAAACAGAAAATAACAGCTACATTGTTCAGAACTAAAGCAATAAAGTAGAAAAAGCAGTTCACATAAGACAATCTAACTTAATTGGTTTGTTTGGGTTGATCTGGTGAAGAAGTGGACTTTCAGGCTTGGTTATTGAGCCAGAATGGAGTATGATGAGTGCCAAAGGTTCTGCTAAAAGACCCTCGAGCTGGTTTGTTCAAAATAGGAAAGTTTGATAGTGACATTTGAACTACTGCAAAAAGGCTGAATTCTGGACAGTTTGAGTTTGTCCCTAAGCTAACTTTTGTTGTGTGCATTTCCTGGAGAAGAATCCCTGGACAAAGTTGTAGAGGACCCTCCTTAGGACTAAGATTGATCACTGGTTAGGCTTGTTTGAGTGTGTAAGGCCCCCATGGACCCTGTTTAGAAGAACTGTAACTGACTGGTTGTGGCTGAGGGTTGTTGCTGTTGTGTTGGGTTTGTTTTGTTGTTGGCTGGGTGTTGTTTTGGCTAAGACTTGGGAAGTGGATGGCTAGGCTTTGTTCTGGCTGGTGGGGTGTTGTTTTTGCTGGCATGAGATGCTGGTTACTTGGACTGAATAAAACATTGTCATAGCTAGTCATGGTGTTGGCTGCATTGTTGTTGTTGTTGTGAATGATGTTGTTGTCTTGAGCTTGTGTCTTGCCTTGATCATGTACTCCTGCTTGAATGATGTTGTTGTCTTGAGCTTGTGTCTTGCCTTGATCATGTACTCCTGTTGCAATTATTAATGAGCTTAAAAGTCTAGGAAGAACTTTCGAGTCAGAGGACATCATTCGAAAAATTCTTCATAGTCTTACCGTTAAATGGCAACCAAAAGTCACCGCTATTGAAGAGGCTAGAGACCTAACCACATTGACCTTTCATGAACTAATGGGGTCCCTAATTGCACACGAGTTAAATCTCGACAATGCTCCTTGTGAGACCTCAAAGGGAAAAGGACTTGCTCTTAAATCCACCTCAAGTGATGAGGAAGGAGAAGAGGAAGATGAATTTGCCATGTTCTCAAGAAACCTTGTTGGGATGGTCAATGGCCAAGGATTCAAAAATTTCAAAGTGAACCATGCTAGAAAACGATTTCCTAAGAGACGACCGAGTTCCGCCATGGGATGTTTCAAATGTGGTGACAAAGGTCACTTAATTAAAGAATGCCCAAAATGGAATGACATCAAATCTAAGGATAGAAGAGACACGGCCAAGAGAGAACTCAAGCATAAAGTCATGTCCGCCATCTGGGGCATGTCCGACTCCGAGGACGATGAACCCATCGAGGAGCAACTAGAGGCTAAAATGTGTTTCACAAACAATCTCAAAAATAAAACACATAAACTTTCTAGGAGTGAGTCTCTTAGGTGTCTCATGGCACATCCGGATGAATCCGATTCCGAGTCCGACAATGAGGTAAAATATCTTAAGGCCAAGGTTAGAACTTATTCCAAAGACAAGGTGTGCAAGTTACTTGATAAGTTGTTTGACAAGTGTCGTAACCAAACTGAGAAACTTGATGTCATGCAAGATCAAATAGAGGAGATTGCTCAAGAAAACGTTCTTCTAAACCAGGAATTGAATGTCACAGACACCGTGACTGTTACTTCTGAAGTAGAAGCTGATTTTAAAAGATTAAGGAAATTAAACAAAAATTTGACAAATGAACTTGATTCCCTTAAAACTTCTAGCACTCGCTCTATTCCCTCTGAACTTGAAGAGATTAACACCTCCTTAGCTTTTCAAATCTCAAAAATTTCAAAGGAGCGTGATGATCTCATCAAAGATCTTGAGCTGTCTAAAACTATAATAGTCGACCTTGAAGAAGAAGTTGAAAGTCTGAAAGTCACAGTCCCACTGTTTGTTGCCTCTGACAATGAAAAACAAAGCTCTTCCTCTCATGATCTCGTCAAAACTTTAACCACTGAGAATGATCGACTCAAGGTTGATCTTAATGCCTTCAAAGGGGAAATTAGAGTCCTTCATGAAAAACTTGTTAAGATTCAACATGACAATCACAAGAATTTCTCCTCCGACCATAAAGTCACTCAATTGAACTTTTGCATCTCCAACCTTAAGATTGACATTGAGCATAAAATCAACACCATTGTTGACTTAAAATCCAAGTATGTTGTGATGAAAAATGATCTTGACATTTCTAAGGAAAAGAACAAGTTGCTTTCGGCTAAAATTGAGAAACTTGCCAAGGAACTTAATGAAGCTAAACATGTGTCTAAAAAATGGGAATGAAGTCAAAATGTCTTGACTTTTCTTACTAGTCAATCCAAGAGGTGTGATAGAGTTGCTGGTCTTGGTTTTAAATGGAACAGTCAGTCGCACTGTTACATTCAGAAACCAGATCCTAGCAAAACTAATTTCCGAAGAAGGAAGTATGTTGGTCTTCCCGAATACATCATTTGCAACTATTGTGGAAAAACTGGTCATGTCTTTAATGCTTGCAAAAAGAAACATAATGACATTGAGAAAAATGTTAAAGTTGTAAAGCAAATATGGATTCGGAAAGATCTCCTTAAACAAGTTGATTGCAAGAAGGGACCCAAAATGATTTGGGTTCCTAAACTTAAAGTCTAATCTCTTGTAGGGCTTGGTGAGAGGCGGCCGCAATTGGTACTTGGATAGTGGATGTTCTCGTCACATGACGGGAGACAAAAGCCAATTTCTCTCACTTAAAGCTTATGATGGTGGCACGGTAACGTTTGGTGACAATAAGAAAGGTGAAGTAATAGGCATTGGGAAGGTTGGTAAGTCATCGTTACTTTGTGTCGGCAATGTGCGGCTTGTCAAAGGTTTGAAGCATAATCTCCTTAGCATCCCTCAATTATGTGACCGTGGTAACTTAGTTGAATTTAGTGCTAGTCTTTGTCGAATCATTGATGCCACAACCCATGAGGTAATACTTGAAGGTAGACGAGTGAAAGACGTCTACCTAATCGATTTAAACACTTTATCCGGACATACTGTGTCTTGTATGAGTGTAATGAAAAACGATCCTTGGTTGTGGCATAAACGATTTGGACATGTAAGTACTAAGACTCTCAATACTCTCAAGAGACTTGACTTGGTTGAAGGATTTCCTAACATAAAATTTGACCTTGATCAAATTTGTGATGAATGTGCTAAATGCAAACATGTTAGAAGTTCCTTCAAATCGAAAAAGGTTGTGAGTACCTCTCGTCCACTACAACTCTTGCACATTGACCTATGTGGACCCATGAGAACCCGTAGTAGAGGAGGGCATTGTAGATGATTATAGTAGATTGTTGATGACATTGTTGATGATTATAGTAGATTTGTTTGGGCATTGTTCTTGAGTTCCAAAGATGAGGCATTTGATGAGTTTTTAATTTGGTTAAAAAAGATTCAAAACAAACTTTATTTAAAACTTGTTTCCATTCGAACCGATCATGGAACCGAATTTGAAAACTCATCATTTGGTATTTATTGTGATGACAATGGTGTTGATCATAATTTCACCGCCCTAAGAACTCCTCAACAAAATGGCGTTGTTGAACGCATGAATAGAACTCTTGAAGGCATGGCTAGAACCATGTTATTGTGTAGTAAGCTTCCTCGAAACTTTTGGGTCGAAGCGGTAAACACCGCTTGCTATATTCACAATCGAGTCACGGTAAGAAGTCTACTCAATAAAACACCATATGAATTACTACGTGGAAGAAAGCCCAACATTTCATACTTTAGATGCTTTGGTAGCAAATGTTTTGTTCACAACAATGGTAAAAATAATTTGGGTAAATTCGATCCACGTAGTGATGAAGCGGTTTTTATTGGCTATTCTAATCATAGAAAGGCCTATAAAGTTTATAACAAGAGGACTATGTTGATTGAGGAAAGTGTACATGTCATTTTTGATGAATCTAGTCTCTTTGAGCAGGTACAAATTGATGAGGAAGATGATGAATTCGAGATTGGGCTTGTGCGAGAAGACTTTGTGTTTAATCAAGAAGCAGCCTTGAACAATTCGAATATCATTGAGCAGCAACAGACGGAGAGACTGTTACCTCCTACAGACATCATCAACTCAGGGGGAATCAACAGTAACTCTGCTACTGCTTCTCCATCCCAGACTGTAACAGTCCCTCTGACTGTTGAACAGGCAGACTCCTCCAACTCTGATGAAGGACCAACATCTGACCATGAAGTAACAGACACTCAGACTGTTGCTGTTGAAAGGGAAGAAGCCCCCTTCGTGCCGAAGAAGTAGAAACATCAAAACTCACATCCTTTGTCAAATCTGACAAGTGACATCAGATCTGGAGTCATATATGAAAATAACGATATGAATAAGAGATAAAAATCAACCTTTGGTCCTTGCAAATAGGCCTAAGAACAATATTAAAAGTATGATATCTCCTACTAGTTGCACCCAAGATGCTCCTTGATATGCCTTAATCGTGCTAGAACGATTATACAAAAATTACCGCTAATTTTATGTGAGGTTTGATGATAGATCTAGAGAGAAAAATTGAGAGAAAAATCACCCTTGTGTTTTGTTTGTGCCGTCACATTGCCATCAAAAACCCTAGGTATTTTTCTTTTTATTCCCTCCTAATCAAACTAGCTAGGTTTTCCTAAAATAAGAAATTGCAATTCGGATCCTTTCCAAACCGATTTGGACCGAGTAGATATATCCATTTATTGCTTCATATTTTTCGGTCATACCTAGTAAATAACATCCATTGTATTATTATAATTATCGTCACTAATATCGTCATCTTATTAATAAGTCCACTCAACCTTTTTAATACATGTCTGACAATATTTACAATAATTATTACGAGTAATACATTTGCTTAATTAAATATAACGGTTTATATTTAATCACGAATTAACTGATTAGTTCGTTTAAGCTAACATTATTTACATTAATTAAATATAACAGTTTATATTCAATTTACGAATTAACAGTTTAATCCGTCTATCATCATCATTTTTGACTAACCTTTTAGTCAAATACATCGACTAACCTTTTAGTCGTAATAAGGCATCAATATGACTATATTATTCATATAATCACATCTCTCAGACACATCTATAGGTGTGACTTATAAGGACCAGTTGATCACCGCCATAATAAAATGACAATAACGTCAAACTTCTAGCGAGCCAACCGTTATTGATAAACGTTAATCAACTGATTATTATACAAAGTATACCCTGTGAACCTACAGAGATTTATTTATGTTATTGCACTAACTGTGGAGGACACTGGCTCCAACAATCTCCCACTTGTCCGTACAAGTGTATGTGCGATAACCGATTCTCATATCCATAATAAATTTCTCCCACTCAATGTAAACCAATTTGCAAAGTCCGTATTCACAAAGGTCGTAGTTTACAAGTGATCAGTATCAAGAGTGGTTTCCCCGACTAGAGAGTAACTTAACTGATAAACGAATCTTTATTCGAGCATGGCCATGCATTTCAGTTACAACTCCTCGAGTGGCCCTGAGAAAAACATAACCTGATAAAGGTTGGATATTTTCTTCAACTCGAATCTTGCAAATACAAGCGCAGTATGAAATGACCCAGTAAAAATCTACTTAGCCTCCTGTTACGGTCGACCATGAGAAAGAAACTAAAGTAACCCAAAAACTGCCTTTATCTCAAGAGACAGTCGTAGTCAAAAGAAAGACTCTAGGAAACACTAGGACGTCCTATCCCACGACTGGACCTATGTTCTGAAACATTAAGACTCAATAACGTTGTCACAAAATTACCTGCGAGGGTATCATTATAACTCGCATATTGATCGCTCAGTCCAACTGTTTGACTTAGGCTCGTTTTGAACCCACCAATTCAATCGACTTCACAGAAGAATTGTCCGAGTTATCAGCTCATGTAGGCGATTACGGACCAAAAAATATTAATGTAATTCAGTTCACTTTGTTCACTTTGTGGTGTTCAATGTTGTCCGTACAACCCACATGAAAAACAAAATATAAACAAAACGATGATGTTATAGATAGTTTTTATGAAAAAGATACAGGTGTCTAATCCATACAAAACAACTAATACAACTCAGGAACACGTTTGATTCCCATGGAAATAACGTGCCCTTCATGTTTATCATATCTCAATGGTTTAGTGAGAGGATTTGCGACGTTATCATCCGTAGCAATCTTGTCTATCACTATTTCCCTTTGCTCCACGTAATCTCGGATCATGTGAGCCTTCCGTTGTACATGCCTAGACTTGTTGCTGGACTTATGCTCCTTAGCCTGGAAGATGGCACCACTATTATCACAATAGATGGTGATCGGGTCATCCGAACTAGGAACTACAGTTAGTCCCTGTAAGAACTGACGCATCCATATAGCTTCCTTCGCAGCCTTTGAAGCAGCATAGTACTCGGACTCAGTCGTAGAATCTGCTATAACACTTTGTTTGGAGCTTTTCCAGCTGACCGCAGCGCCATTAAGATTAAAAACGTATCTAGACTGAGATTTCGAGTTATCTCAATCCGTTTCGAAGCTAGCATCTGCGTAACCGATTGCGCATAGCTCAGTTTCACCTCCATAAGTCAATACCCAATCCTTAGTCCTCCGTAGGTACTTAAGGATATTCTTAACATCCATCCAATGTGTTTCACCTGGATTGCCTTGGTACCGACTCGTCATACTCAATGCATATGCTACGTCTTGACGTGTGCATATCATGGCATACATGATCGATCCTATAGCTGATGCATAAGGAACCCGACTCATGCGCTCGACCTCTTCCGATGTCTTTGGTGCCTGAGCTTTACTCAACTGCATCTCAGAAATCATTGGAAGGTTCCCCTTCTTGGAGTTGGTCATGCTGAACCTCTCAAGAATCTTATCTATATAAGACTCCTGACTGAGGGATAACATCCGTCGTGATCTATCTCTGTAGATACGGATCCCCAAAGTTCTTTGTGCCTCGCCCAGATCTTTCATCTGGAAATGGTTCTTTAACCAAACTTTTACCGAAGTTAAGAGAGGTATGTCATTCCCAATCAAGAGTATGTCGTCAACATACAATATTAGGAAGACAATCTTGCTCCCACTCGACTTGATATATAAGCATGGTTCCTCGACCGATCGAGTAAATCCATTCTTTTTTATCACCTGGTTGAAACGATGATTCCAACTCCGAGAAGCCTGCTTAAGTCCATAGATGAAACGCTTAAGCTTGCATACCTTCTAAGGATTTTTAGGATCAATGAAACCTTCGGGTTGTACCATGTACAACTCCTCCTCCAAATAACTGTTTAAGAAGGCGATTTTCACGTCCATCTGCCAAATTTCATAGTCATGAAAAGCGGCAATCGCTAAGATTATCCAAATGAAACGCAGCATGACTACGGGTGCAAAAATTTCATCATAGTGGAATCCGTGCACTTGAGTGAAACCTTTTGCCACTAGTCGTGCCTTGTAGGTATCTGGTTGTCCTTCTACAGAATGCTTTATTTGGTAAAGCCATTTGCACTGAAGAGGCCGAACCTTATCAGGTAAGTCAACCAGATCCCATACGTCATTCTCATACATAGAGTCCATCTCGGATTGCATGGCGTCAAGCCATAGCTTAGAGTCGGACCAGTCATGGCACCTTTTATAGGTAGCCGTTCGTTACTCTCTACGGATTAAACGTCATCTCTCCATCTCCTCGACCATACCAGTATCGTCTGAAGGATAGAGTGGTCTCCCACCTCCTAGGTTCTAAAGGAATATTAACCGCAGCCGATGATGAATGAACAGTTTCCTCCATTGGTTGCTCGGTTGTTGGTTCTTGAATCTCCGACAGATCGAAGGTTCCATTACTTTTCCTATTCTCGAGAAATTCTTTCTCTAAGAACGTCGCACTAGCCGCAACAAAAACTCGATGTTCGGTAGGCGAGTAAAAGTAATGACCAAACATCCCTTTTGGATAACCAATAAAGTATGTCTTGACCGATCGTGGGCCGAGCTTATCGTCAGGTCTCCACTTGACATAAGCCTCGCAGCCCCAAACCCGAATAACGGACAAGTTAGGGACCGTTCCCTTCCATAATTCATATGGAGTCTTGTCTACAGCTTTAGACGGACTTCGGTTAAGTATTAGAGCAGCTGACAAAAGAGCATAACCCCACAATGAATCAGGTACAACCGTGTGCCTCATCATGGATCGAACCATATCAAGTAATGTTCGATTTCTCCGTTCGGACACACCATTCAATTGTGGTGTTCCAGGTGGAGTTAACTGCAGTACTACACCACAGTCTTTAAGGTGTCGATCAAACTCCTTCGAAAGATATTCGCCACCACGATCTGAACGTAGTGCTTTAATCTTTCTATCCAGCTGGTTTTCAACCTTATTCTGGAATTGCTTGAACTTGTCAAAGGACTCACTTTTATGCTTCATTAAGTAGACATAACCATATCTACTCAAATCGTCCGTGAAAGTGATAAAATACCTATAGCCATCTCTAGCATTGATTGACATAGGTCCACACACATCAGTATGTATGAGTCCTAATAGGTCAGCAACGCGCATTCCAACACCTTTGAAGGAAATTCGAGTCATTTTGCCTATGAGACATGATTCACACGTGCCAAAAGGTTCATAGTCAAATGGGGAGATTGTCCTATTGTCAATGAGCTTCTTCACGCGTTTTTCATTTATGTGTCCCATACGGCAATGCCATAAATAGGTTTGATCATTGTCACCAACCTTTGCTTTCTTACTACTCACATGCATTATATCTGTGGTTTGATCTAAAACATAAATCCCATTCACGGAAACTGCTTTACCATAAATCATTTCGTTTAAAGAGAAAATACAGCTATTATCCTTTATTACAAACGAAAAATCGTCCTTATCAAGTACGGAAACTGAAATAATGTTTTTAGATAAACTGGGTACATAGTAATAGTTATTCAGAAATAACTCAAATCCACTCGGGAGTTGGATTACATATGTTCCCACTGAAACGGCAGCTACTCTTGCTCCATTCCCCACTCGCAGGTCCACATCACCCCTTGCGAGATTTGTGATGTTTCTTAGGCCCTGCAAATGATTGCACAGATGAGAACCACAACCAGTATCTAGTACCCAAGTTCCGAAACTTGCATGGTTAATCTCAATCATATGAATAAAAGATGAAAACATACCAACAGGAGAGACGCGGCCTGCTTTTATGTCCTCACGGTACACGAGGCAGTTCCTCCTCCAATGCCCAAGCTTGTGGCAATGGTGGCACTCCACGTTACCTTCATCGCTCTTTTTCTTGCCTTGTGAGCTACCGCTAGTCTCACCAGGCCCACTCTTGCCTTGCCCTGGCTTTTTTAATTTCGGCTTCCCTACAGCTAGGTTGGCCTTAGCCTTGCCCTTACCTTTGCCCTTGTTTGCTATCATGAGAACGTCCTGTTTCAGACTCCCACTCAATTTCAGATCCCTCTCGGTCTGGACGAGAAGTGAGTGGAGCTGATGAAGACTCTTCTTCATATCATTCATATAGTAATTTGCCCTGAAAAGGGCAAAACCATCATGAAGTGAATGGAGAACGCGGTCAATGACGATCTTCTCATCGATTTTGCAACCAAGTGTCTCCAGTTTCTCGACATTCTCAATCATATCAAGAATGTGTGGGCTAACCGCTTGGCCCTTCTGGAGTTTCGCCTCAAAGAAGCGACATGTATGCTCATAGCTAACGATCCTCGGAGCTTTTGAGAACTCGTTAGAGATCGTGGTGAAAATCTTATTCGCACCATGGGCAATGAATTGTCTTTGCAAATTTGATTCCATTGAAAATATGAGTACGTTCTTTATCGCACCCGCCTCCATCATGAAATCACTATAAGCAAGTGATTCATTGGCTCCTGCATTGGGGCCTGGGTTGGGCGGTAGTGGCTCAGTCAAGTATTTGAGCTTACCGTCAGCAATGGCAGCATTCCGTAATGCCGCCTCCCAGTCCGCAAAGTTGGACCCGTTATTCTTCAGTCGAGTTGACTGATTCATAGTGTCCATGAACATCTTAAGCCAGGACTCACGTCCGAGCGTGGCACTTGGCATTGGGTCATCAGTATGGCCAGCCATTTGTTACTTAGCAGTTATATTTGTATATAAGACTGTGAAAAAGAAAAAAATATGATAAGTTTCATTGTTTTAATTTTGAGTCTAATGAAAAACTTTTAATGCGATGACTCGTGCATTTATACAATTGACCTCCCTCAAGAATTATATAAATGATCCCAAGACTCAATTTCTGTAAATTGATAAGCCAACCTCTTGGCTAATTCTACTTTTAGAATTCCTGGCTGATAAATTTCTGTAAATTCTATCTTTTAGTCCATCATAATCACGAGATATTACTCGTACTATAATGTTGAGATAAATAGGTCAACACTCACTACTTACCCAACGTAGAAGGGGTCATATTATGACTTCTGACGAAGAAGGGGTTCATAGAAGTTTTCCCTATAAAGACTAGTCTCAATTTTATTTATAGGGGAAGGTCCCATCATCTTAACTTAAATTCATTTTAAGTGAACGAATGTCTAGCAACTCGAGAATGATTTAACTAAGGTGATGGCTCTAAAAGCGAGTGACATATGTATGTCCATGATTAAAATATTCAAACTATATGAATCATTTTCATGCATTTTTATTAGTTTAGGTGGTTTGGTTTAGGCGGAATATGATGCAATTATCTATCATGTGATGGAAACTAAACGAGAATGAAAAACGTAAAAGGAAAAACATGTCCTAGTGTGGCCTATCCTACCAAAAAGAATAAAATACAACTTGGAATCCAACTGATTGGACCCTCGAAACTTGAGTTGATCACCCTTTTTGGTCCATGTAGCGGAAGTGAGCTCCAATTCCATCTTTAGTCTTCTTTGAAATTACAACAAATAAAATTACATAGATCCTATTTATTACATACTAATTTCAAAACCCAAAACTAAAAATAATGGAGATTCGAGATCTCAAAATACATCCAAGACTATGTTACCATCATTACGGTAACACAATCTACTAAGGCCACACTAAGTTACAACTGATTGTAAAAATACGTTAAAATTCATTCAAACAATCCAAAAGATATTATAAAAGCACCAACTAAAATAAAACATGCAATACATAATACATTTATTACGATGTTTTATTATCCAAACCACCCTTTTAACATAGATTATAATTATGTAGTGATTCTTTAATTACCACATTAATTACAATCTCGATTCATTTTACCGATAAAATGAACCATCCTAAAACATTTCAAACTGCTTTAAAATGTAAGATATTTAGCATATGTGAACCGTTTCTCATTAATTATACACATTCCGAATGATGTACAATTAAAGGCCCAAAAAACTTTGTATACAGCACAGGAAAAAAACAGTAATTTTTCAGCAGAAATGTTTCGGCAAAAATGGTCCTTATCTATATAATAGGAAAAAATTAATATCCTTTCAAATGATAAACTCATTCAACATCATTTCCATTTTCATTTTAATCTAATCTTTATTAAATTAAAACATTTACAAATCTATTGTATGTTATTTTAACATATTAAAATAACAAAACAAATCTAAATGAAAACGAATACGAAAGGAAATACGAATCTGTAAGGTGCTCGATCGAGAAGCAATTAAACGATTAATTCTCTCGATCGATAAGAAAACGTGTCGATCGAGTATACTGTTTACTCGATCGACTAATTCTTCCTAGTCGACAAACAGGGACCTCGATCGAGTAAAAACATCACTCGATCGAGACACTAAAGTCCTCGATCGAACGAATCAAGCTTCTCGATTGACCTACAATTTGAGAAAAACAAAATTGCTCGATCGAGACACACGAGAACTCGATCGAGACAAAAACTCTCAAAAACCTCTCGATCGAGACACTCAAGTCCTCGATCGAGACAAACACACAGCAGGAAAAACCAGTTTCGTTTTATGAAATCAAAATTAAAACAATTTCGTGGCCTATGCTCTGATACCACTTGTGGGAAATCGGTATTACCACAATACAATTATTATAGGATTATAACGAAAAAGTAATAATTTGATTATGCGAGTCATAAACGAAAACAAAGAAAAGAATAGAGATTTAGAAATCAACCTCCGGTCCTAGCAATAGGCGTAAAGAACAGAGATATCAAGGTAGATATCCTCCTAATCGTTGCACCCAAGATGCTCCGAGAAATACCCTTTTCTTTTGCTAGAAAGAGAACCTCTTACACGATCTCACTGATGAGAAGGAGGTTTTGTGTTTTTGTGAAAAGTTACTGTTAACTTTTTCTTGTTTGTGTGATCTGATAGATGGGCCAAGTGAGAATTAGGTTAGAATTTTCCTTCCTTCACCCTTAGTCTCACGGCTCCTTAGGGTTTTATATGGGGAGATTTTGTCTCCTCAAAATAACTACCCATTGACTAAAAACCGAGTGTATCTGGATACTTTCGTTTTTGGTCATTTTAGCTTCCAATATAATGTAATATATTATAATCGTTGTTTTACATGGACCGACATTATAATACATCATTAATTATAAATATCCGTATATTTATAATTTGCCAATTAATTATAACGGTTTATGTTTAATTAGCTTACATTATATACAACAATTAAATATAACATTTTATATTCAATTTACGAATTACAGTTAATTCGTCTCAGCTAACTTTATTTAATCATTATTAAATAATCGTCTCATCATCACATTGACTAACCTTTTAGTCAAAAACACTTACTAACCTTTTAGTCATTTAATAGGGCATCAATATGATTATTTTCTCAAATAATCACATCTCTCAAACACATCCTTTAGGTGTGACTTTTAGGGACCAGTTGATCACCGCCATCTGTATGACAATAACGTCAAACTTATCTAGCAAGCCAACCGTTATTGATAAACGTTAATCAACTGATTATTATAGAAAGTATACCCTGTGAACCTACAGAGGTTTATTTATGTTATTGCACTAACCGTGGAGGACACTAGCTCCAACAGTTTATACTAGCTTGGGGGAGGCTCGACATTTTGTAAGATTTTCTTTCTTTCTTTTTTTTTCGCATTTTTAGTTTTCTTTTTAGCCCCTTTTCCCATTAGAATTTCATCTTGTTCCATGTGCTACCAACCGTTTCTCGGTTTCTTTCTGTTATAATTGCATGCACATTGAGGACAATGTGATGTTTTAGCTTGGGGGAGGATTTGCATTTAGGACTTATTGCATTTAGGATTGCATTTAGATTAGTTTTAGCTTATTTTCTAATTTTATTAGTTTATCTTTTCGAAAAAAAAAAAGAAAAAAAAAAGAAAAGATCATTTCCATCTTACATTTCTCAATTTATAGTTTTTATAAGCTGATGTTTCATTATGTTATGAGGAATTGTGCATTCATGGGGATGTCTTGTACACAGTAGGTAGAAAGTTGCATTTGGACTTAATTAAGCTTGATCTTGACTTTGGCAAGCTACTCATATTGTAAGGTAGAGCCTCTAGTGGTCGGTACATCTGAACCCGATCCCAGTTTAGGAGTGAGTAGTTTCTCCTTATAGTCTGTGTCACATCAAAACGCATAAGTATGGTTTTTATTCCGTTTTCTATAAGTATTACTATCATGATCTACATTTTGAAGCCATTTACTCTTGTTCACATTTCGCAAAAACACCCTTCTTTCTAGCTACATTATACTATTGCCTACCCTAGTTGAGCTAGTAACTGACTTTATGTATAGGGGTGTTGTGTGCTTTTGCGATGTTCTGATAATGTCACCATTTGGTGCGAACTTGCTGTCTCGGGATTGCTGATTTTCGTGTTTTTCAGTGAAAGGAAGTTCTTTGAAAAATGAAAAATGAATGAGAAAAAACCTCAAAAGAAAAAAAGAAGAAAGAAAAAAAAAGAGGAAAAACGCTTCCATGAAAAGAAAAGAAAGAAAAATTATGGGAAGTCGTAACTTGATTTGTCATGTTTAATAAGCCAATATGTTGTTTTTGGCTTTGATTATTGTTGATGGAAATTGGTATGAATTGGATTGAGTATCCATTACACATTTGGTTATTACAAGCTCGACTTAAGCTCCACATGACCAAAAATCGTTTGTCCACTTTCTTACCCAAATTTTCAAGCCTCTTCTTTATTTCTCTAATGCTTCTTACATTACATTTTGATCAAGATTAGTCTTATTTAGTGATTTTGGATTGTCTACCATACTAGACTGCGGGCACATTCTTATAAGTTGTAGATAGGCGAGTGTCACTTCAAATTTGAACCAATATTTCCTATTTCACAAAAATTTGAGTGAAGAGTGTACCGTGAGAGTCCATTGTCAAAAGATCATGCAAGTGCTGAAAAAGTCCAAAGAATATTTTCTATGCTGGGCCGTTATGTAAATCTCAACCATGATTCGCATTTTCCTTTGCCCTTGTCGTTTCGGGTTTATGATACATCTACTTGTTAAGAGCTTATTTTTGGGATTTGTATGATAGATTGATCACTGTTTGCTACCCTTGTCCTGGTTATGATTGTCATGTTTGCTTGAGGACAAGCAAGGGTTTAGCTTGGGGGAGTTTGATAAGTGATATTTTGTACTAATTTATCCCCCGTTTTAGCTCGATTTCTACATGATTTATGCACTTTGTTAAGTGATTAACGAGCTAGTATTGATATTCTAGTTGTTTTGCCTACTTTGTCTCGTTTTATAGGAAATGAAGCGGGTTTTGCTATATTTTCTTACATTATGGAGCAATGGCACTAGAATACGAGTTTTCAAGGAACCGATGATAGCCATTTCACGATTTGACTACGATTCCGCTACATCCTTCCTCGAGTGGACTTATCTTGGACTTTGACTTTGTTTCTTAAAGGAAAACATCAACCCAAATCAAAGGAAGACTAGCCCAAGCCCAATTACGTGTTACATTACCAAGACCAAGGCATAGGATTCCGAGCCCAAAGACGAAATTGGAAGAGACGGAAAAATCCATCTGGGTTACATACCCGATCGGATTACCACATACCCGATCGGGTATGTTTGCGGATGGACGTCTCTTGGCTCTTCTTCTACCAAGCTTTAATGGAGTGTTTTAAGGCTTTGTCTAGGGTATGAATTTGGACGAAATGTAGCAGCCAAGCAGCCCTATAAAACCAAGGAATCACAACACAATTAACATACAATATATACAATTTATACAAGAACACAACAACTTACAACTTAGAGAATAAACACAATAGTTTACTTCTTTCTTTCATACAAGTTTTAGATTATACTTTATGCAATTTCTTGGTATTTCACTAATGTTTTCATAAGCTTTTGTTATTGGGTTGGATATTTGTTCTTTATTTTCGTTCTTACATAATTTGCATTCCAATCTCGGTAATTCTCTATCCTTTACTTATGCAATTTTCATCATGAACTTTAATCTAATTAGTCTTGTTTTCATATTATTGTTGTTAGGAAACTTATCTAAAAGTAATCAAGTTAAAACTAAAATATCGTTTAACATGTCATATTGTATTTTGCCTAATCATATAATCATGAAATTCATCATTAGAATCATTACTAGTAAAATAACCCTAATCACTTTAGCACTTTTATTTCGTAGTTTAATATTGTTCATCTTTTTCCTATTAATTTACTTAATCACATAAATTAGATATAATATTGTAAGATTACCATTGTGTAATTACAATAAATAGAATTTTAATATTGAAATGATTTGCTAGTTAAAATGGATTAAAAGAAGAGTCGATACCAATAGAACCACCTAGTTTGTTTCTTCCTTTGGTTGTGTCAAATTCTATAACTTTGTTTAGTGGCCATGAACAATTGTTTGTATTAGTCAATTTCCGTCTTAGAAACGAGAGTTGGGATGGGAATTAGGACTACCAATAGGGATTTAGTGACCTAACCAGGCTGAGAAGACGTTAGGACCCATTAAAAAGTCGGTACGAATCCGAGAGGAATATACCGCTACAAGGCTTAGACAATCGTAGTAATTCTAATGTTGGTATCAATAAAGCTTTTAAATCGTTTTACATGAATTTCTCTTTCACTATATCAATTTGATTAGATAGTTTATTTTACCGTTTTAGATAGTTTATTTTATTGTTGCTTAGTTAGTTTACTTTATCGTCATTTTATTATCGTTCTTAGATAGTTTACTTTATTGTCATTTTATTAGTTTAGTTAGGTAGCCTTTCAATACTTGTCATTTTAATTATCGTCAATTAGATTAGATTTATTTTATTGCAATTACATACTTGTCATTTAAATATCGTCATTTACATACTTGTCATTTAAATATCGTCATTTACATACTTGTCATTTTATTTTATGTTAGTAGTCTAGACAACCAGCTCAAATGACTCGAACTTAAATGAAAATCAGTCCATAGCAATTCATAGTTAACACATACTCCCTGTGGATCGATCCCTACTTCCCTAATTACATTCCTTATGTTGTTAGCCTAAGTGTGGGTAATTATTTTTGCATCGGGCTCGCGACAAGCACGATCATCTCCGTATCTTATTCTCTCATTTGATGGGGTAACACAGTAGTGCGAGACCGTTATAAACCAGCGCTACTGCAAAGCAGCTCGGATTTTATTGTTTTTATTTTGTATATCTTAGGATTTTATTGCATATTAGTTAGTTAATTTAATTTAAGTTCCGTCTTCTAGATTAATTAATTAGTTTATGAGAGCGAAAAGGGACTTAATTTAACTTCTTTTATGAGTAATATTGCAGATAAAGCGGTTTTTCGGATTACAACAAATTGGAGTTGACAAGACGTGTTCTTAAGATCAGTTGATCGAGTACGCAAAAAACTCGATCGAGTGTCTTTTTGAACAGAAATTGAAATTAAAAGGCGTAGCTAAATAACCCCGTCTTTTGGATGCTCGATCGAGTATTCTTATACTTCATCGAGTGTTTGCATACTCAATCGAGAATCTGAAAAAGTGGATTCAGTAGGTCGGTTCAGTAGGTTATCCGGTTTACTTATTCCTTTTTCCCCAATTTACTCATAACCTAATTTCTACTTCCCTTGTTGTTTTTCCCCAATTTCCTCATACAAAATCCCCAAATCACCACTAAACATCCACTATAATCTAATTATTCACTTGAAATCATCATTTCACTCTTAATAACTCACTCCATTGTTCTTAATTTGCAGGAGTCATATCAATTTCACTCAATTTTCAGATTTTGACTTACCTAGGGTTTTGGGCAAAAAATATGATTTTTGTGCTTAAATCTTGTGTTCTTTGCCTCAAATATGGGTTTTCTACATATAATCACTATGTCCTATCATTTTAATTGATAAACTTTGATTTTGAACCATATTTTCGATATTTTCGAGTAAAGTGTACTATAAGTCGAGGAGTTTTAACCTTTGTTGCTGCTTGATTGTTCTTCTTGAGTATGGCAGTTGTGCATAGTACTAGCAAGAGGCATAAGGAACGTTCAAGCACTTCCGCATCCGTTCCAAGAGTCATACGGTTGTTCAACAACCCGCTCCGCTTCAGATTAACCCGATTCCAGCGTAACGTTGGGACACTTTCCGGGATCATGCTCAAAGGGATGGGTTTGTTCGCTTAACGGCTCAGCCTATGAGTTCTACTCAGTGCGTTTATACCACTGTTCTTACCTATTTGGGCATCCGAGGTACTCTCACTGCTATTTTCACTCATCTCGGTTTACTGGACATCTTTAACATTTCTGAACTTTCTTACCGTCCCTTGACCCTCGAGTATCTGAGTTTATCTCTCTCTAATGGACTTAACCATAGGGTCGTTTTCTGGTTGATGAACCAAGAATTTAGTATCACTTTGAATGAATTCGATGATTATTTGGATCTTCAGGCTCATGGCGAGGACAAATTAATTCGTCTACCCCAAGGGGTTTCCGCTGTCTGTTAATTTCCCTTGTTCACCGATTTTGTGGATGTTGATACTAGTGCTACGACACTTAGTGATGTGCAAGTTTGCATGAAGCTATCTCTACGGAATCTGAGTTATGTTTTATTTGGTCGTCGTGATTTTAGTAAAGTTAACTCTTGCGAAGTGCTTCTACTTGTGTCTTATCTTAACCCCTTCAGTGAGTATGCTTTCAGTTTTAGTGAACCTGGGATTGTTTGTACTGCTTTGTAGAAGATGGCAGGTAAGACTTGTTCACTAGATTGTGGTGCCATTGTTATTCGTTTGGCTAGCCGTTTGGTTGATTTTGAAGGTTGGGAGCCCTATATTGCCATGACGGAGATTAATCCTTTGTTGTTGGATGAGGAGTATTTACGTCATACTTTGGATTGGTTTGCGGTTGTGGATCGCAAGTTTTATTGGATGGTTACATAGGGTTTATGGGTAATGTTGCCGGATCATGAAAATTTGCCTTTGATAGCTCCCTTCGAGATGGACACTTCTGTTGTGACAACCCTCTCGAATGCGGAAATAAAACATAACAAGCATGTGATTTATATAGCGGAAAATACGATGTTTTTGAAACTTTTTACATGCAAGATAGAAATACGAGGAATGTCAAATAATTACAAACAAAATAGAATATACTACAAAGAGACGAAGTTTCTCAAAATGTTATCAATATCAAAGTGATTAGCAACTAGCTAATAAACGTCTAGAGGTGTTTCATCCAGGGACAACGCCCGCTAGCTCACACCCGAACCCAAAATACCACAAGCAAAAAGCCATCCAATCAAGCAACCTATTCATCCATGAAAAACATGAACGCCACAGTCAGTGGGTAGTAACTCCGGGTTCTCCCAGCCATATCACGTTAAACGTACATAAAAGGAAATACAAAAGTAGAAGCATGCATATATGGATATACATGTGAAATACGATAAGGATAGATAGGCAATTGATTATATAACGATAAGAGCATATAGAATACAAATCCGAATCCATCATGTTATACAAAGACTCGTGGAAGACACTCTTAGGCAACCGAATACGCTCACTAGGGCTTGCATCTCACCGTTAGCGGTATAAGTTTGATAAGATTGAGACTCGACAAACAAACCATGCCAAGTCAATGCAATGATCATGAATAATCAATCATGTAATCACGCATCCAAACACAACGACACAAAGACGACATCTCTCACGGTAAATGAAACGCACTAGCACCGTGTACATGGCAAGTATGATTAACAGGCATCCACGAGATAAGCATTTCCCTGAACGCATACACGATCACATTTCGTATATGTGGACTAATTTCCTCCGGTAGGACGACGATAATAATAGGGTCCTAGTCTAAATCTGGCCAGACTCTCGGAATAACGTGTTCCGATTCGACATGCAATAAAAGTTTCGCATCCAAGACTCGGTCAATCATAGACGCCGAGTACCCCAAATTCGGTCGATAATTCACGAAAGAGGCGGAAAAAAGCACAAGCCTCATAACAAGCGGTACGCTACATGCAAATAACACCACCTCGCAAGTACACAACATTTGACGGCCGGGTCGCTCAACGCAAAGCGTTCAACTCTCAACAACGACGTCGTATGCCCACTAACACATGCAATTAAGCAGTAGGATACCTCCCCGTTCCGACATTCCAGCCTTACGAACGTGGAGGTAGCCAAGGGAATGAGAAAACAAAGCACATAATAAAATAGTGCTCAAACCGTAACATTTGTAAAACCGACTCAAAGTGGAACATACCAAAAACCGTCACAAAACATGTGATACGAGCGAATGAAATGTCATATATTCAAAACATTAATATTATAAGTCACTACGTAAAATTATACGATAAACGAATCATGCGAACTATTATAAATGAAATCGTAAACAAGAGATACAAACAACATCTAGCAGGAGCCAGTCGGTCAGGTGGACTGGCTGCCGGTCAACCGGCTAAGGCCAATCAACATATGAAATATCAACATGAAATGTCAGTGTGTCCCAGCCGGTCAGGTGGACCGGCTGCCAGTCACCCGGCTAAGGACCAAGGGTATTATGAAAAACAAGAAGGAAAGGAGGGGTGTCTCAGCCGGTGGTCTGACCGGCTGCCGGTCGACCGGATGAGACCAACTTCATAATTCAAAAATCACGTAACATGCAATAATATACAGCCACTGCCCCAGCCGGTGGTCTGACCGGCTGCCGGTCGACCGGCTGGGGTCCATATCACACGAAAATCACCATTTCAACTAAGTTTCAACATTTATCAATTATCGATTATCAACATAAATCATAGATTCTCATATAAATTCTCAACAAACAATATCCATCATCAATAATACAATCCTTAAGCATACTAACCATAATCTAAATACGATTACTTGCCTAGAAATCACATAAAACACGTAAGTGATATCGAGTAACCCTTCACCGTTACCTTTTCGCGTCTTTAATCGATTTCTAAACCTTCCTAGTCTTCACCTACATACAATTAGATAATAAAAGATGAATATCATTCACCTTGAGAAAGACGGATAATTTAAAAAGCGAGAAAGACGGTAATTTTATTACCAATACGGATAGAGGAAGATGAGAGGGGAAGAATAAGACGAACTTACGAGAATTTGAGCGAGAAACGAATGAGATAAGACGATTTTAAGCTTGGATAAAAAATGGAGGCAAGGGTTTTGGGTTTCTTAGAGAAGAAGGAAAGTTTGAGTTGTGTTGTGTTTGTGTGAGGGAGTTAGGGTTTAGGAGGGAGTATATGAGGGAAAAAGTCAACGAAAGTCAAATACGACTTAAGATTCGCTGAAAAGTATCCGTAAAATACGAACTCGGAAATTCTAAATTCGACTCGAAAAATTAAATTCCAAAATAAAACTAAAATTCGCTGAAAAGTATCCGTAAAATATTTTTACTATAAAAATAGGGTACATTTGCGGGTGTTACATCTGTGATTCGCCCTCTTCCCGAGACTTACTTGATTTCACCTCAGCTTCTTGTCCCTCTACCTACGGTGGAACTTCGAGTTCGCCGCCATCGTCCCCTACCTGTGCATTCTACTGATATTGTACCTCAACCACTACCACCCCAACCGTAGACTTCGGGTTTTTCGAGTCCCCCTTTCCTCCACCCATCTTACACTTTTAACCCCATTCTTGAGAGGGAGGTGAGGATCCATCAAGGGATAAACACTAATTTGGTAATGCGCGTCTGTGGGAAGATATGGAGAGATGCTCACTTGGGACGCTTCCACCCCACCTCCTTTGACACCCCCGAGTTCCTCGAGGGGTCCGGGTGATGATAGTGGTGTATTCCACAACTATGGGATGACGAGGGAGACATGGACGGATCAGTTTAGTCATGCTTATTGTTGTCTCAGAGGCCATTCTTTATACTTATGTGTCCTGACCAGCCAAATGGTGGTTTCCGAGTTCCTTCTTTTGGTAGGGGTCGTGGTAGTGATAGGGCGAGTACATCTGGTGCTTACCAAGATGATCCTGAGCTACATGGCATCCTTGACGAGGTTAAGGATTACAATGAGGCCCTTCATGGGGCTGGTGAGGATGAGCACTATTGACATATGGTCGCTACATCCTTGTATTTACTTTTCTTTTATTTTATTTAGTTGTTAGTTTTAGTTCCACCTCCCTTTTGTTAGATTTTTTCTTTAGGCTGTTGTTGATGAATATGTTGTGTGATTGCTGTGCTGTAGCGTCCCATTGACGACACTGTCACATTTAGGTTTGGAGAGGAGTCTTTATTTATGTGTTGTGTTTATTTATCGCATTGTGTGTTTTAAAAGAAAACCAAAATCCAAAAAAATTTAAAAATCCAAAAACATGTTAATTATTTTATTAGGTCGAGTCTTGGTGAAATTAAATAAACAATGATGATGATATGCATTTGAATCTCATCTTAGTCATCCATGTACATTGTTTTGACATGTTTTTCCGAGAACAAAGCTCAATGATCTAGTCTTGTCTGTATTTGAAATGCCTTTTATTAATTAGATTTGATAAATTATATTGGTCAGCCACTTAAAATTTTGAGGTCTTTAGAGCTTCCTAAGCCAGGAACATTAATAAAACTGACCTCATTGTCATTAGGTCTTTGAGTGTGGTACTCCTTGTGGAATATGTAACATCAAAATGCATAAGTGTGACATTAGTTTATTGATACTTTTAAGCGTTCATTTGATAAAGTACATGTGGAAAGGTGATTCTTTTTGTTCAAATAAGCCTCACGTAGCCAAAAAGACTTGCTTTTATACCCTTATTATTAAGTTCTTTATGTTTAGCCCGTTTGAGCCTTTGTAGCCAGTTTTATAATCTATCTAATAA
The DNA here is from genome assembly GCA_022085475.1 of Heliosperma pusillum. Taxonomy (NCBI): domain Eukaryota; kingdom Viridiplantae; phylum Streptophyta; class Magnoliopsida; order Caryophyllales; family Caryophyllaceae; genus Heliosperma; species Heliosperma pusillum. The sequence goes on from JAIUZE010066254.1 coordinate 27,438, forward strand.
CTACATTCCTAGAATTCGCCGTCCTTATTGGGACAGTCGTAGTTGCTTTTTTTTTCATGCCTATCTTGCTACTATGGTTGGGTTGGGACTTATATTGTCATAGTGGGTGTAGTAAGTTTTTGTTAGCAATTCTGTATTATTCACTTTGTTGAGAAAAATTGTATGAAGCAAAAAAAAAAAAAGGAAAAAGAAAAGAAAATAGAATTCCAAAAAGAAAAGAAAAGAAAATCGAAAAAAATGTGATGAAAAAGAAGAAAAAAGAGTTTCTTCAGTTGAATTGGTTAAGGGAAAATGAAAGGGAATTTGCTAAAGTCTTATCCATATTTAGAGAGTATTGTTGATATCTCTCTTGTGTTGTCAAAGTTTAAAATGATTTCTCTAGTTGGTTATTAGTTTGTGTTTTTAATATTGTAGAATTGGTTTGGTAAGTGTTGCTGCGACTACTGGTCTTAGCCTCACATTCCCATACGTGCCTTTGCACAACTCACTTCTATACCTTCACACATTAGCCTCCCTTATTGTCCTTGATACATGTACTTTGGTCTTATTGCGAATGCGTATTAGTTGGGGAATTTATTATCACATTAGAGTGCAAGCATGTTTGGTAGGTTGAGTAAGTGTTTCTATTTCCCACTATCTTTACAAAATTCACCTTTATAACACATTTGAGTGTAACAGTGAATCCGCGAGAATCCGTCTAAATTGTCTTTCAAGATATAAAGGTAATAGGTTTTGTCGAATACGGTATCATGTATCATCTCGTGATTTGGGCTACGTTTTCTATTGCCCGCGCCGATAAATTCCTTTGTTGGTACATCTTGATCATTACTTTGTTATAGATATGGATGACTTGGGATTTGTTTGTGCATAAGAATTAGCTCTGAGATTTTTATTTCACCATTTATATGTTGTCTAGTGTTTTGCTTGAGGGCAAGCAAAGGGATGGTTTAGGGAATTTGATGAGTCATATTTATATACATATTTTTGTCTCCCCTTAGTCATTTTATTGACGGTTTTTAGTGCCAAATCGAGCGATTAAATGCTATAATTGCTAGAATGTCGATACTGCCGCCTTTTGGTGTATTAATGCAGATTGGGCTCATTTGCGAAAATATTGAATGATAATGAACACCGCGGAGTCGAGGTGTGACAATGATCGGTTCTGTCGCGGTCCCAAAACAAAAATAATTTACCCGGACTAGGCTAACAACATAAGGAATGTAATTAGGGAAGTAGGGTGTCGATCCTCAGGGAGTACGTGTTACTTATGAATTGCTATGGATTGGTTTTCATTTAAAATCGAGTCACTTGAGTTGTTTGTCTAAACTATTAACATAAAATAAAATGACAAGTATATAAATGACGATATGTAAATAACAATTATGTAAATTGCAAAATAAAAACCCAGAACAGAATACTTACCCGATCGGGTTGTCACGTACCCGATCGGGGAAGTCCTCTTATCTGATTATTGACAACTAAATTCTATCTAAAGGCGATATTTAAATAACAATATTGAAAGTCTAACTAACTACACTAATAAACAGGTCAATAATAACAAAATAACTAACTAAAAACGGGAATAGAAAGACGATAATGTAAACTAACTAGAACGAGAATAGAGAGACGATAAAATAAACTAACTAGATAACAACTAAATAAACTATCTTATACGGTAAATAAACTATTTAATCAAGTTGATATAGTGAAAGAGAAATACATGTAAAACTAGTTAAAAGTTTCATAGATACCAATATTAGAATTACTATGGTTGTCTAGGCCTTGTAGCGGTATATTCCTTCCGGATTCGTACCGACCTTTTAGTGGGTCCTAACGTTCTTTCAGCATGGTTAAGTCACTAAACCCCTATTGATAGTCCTAATTCCTATCCCAACTCTCGTCATAAAGATAGAAATGACTAATACAAACAATTGTTTATGGCCACTAAACAAAGTTATAGAATTTGACACGACCAAAGGAAGAAACAATTTAGATGGTTCAATTGGTAACTACTCCTCTTATAATTCATTTCAAATATTACAACTCTATTTATTTTATTTACACAATTATATTTTTAAAATATTAGAATTAATCTAATCTATGTGATTATGTGATTAAGTAGATTAGTAAGAAAAAGATATATGAAATTAGACTATGAAATGTAAATACTAAAGTGATCATGGTGATTATGTTAACAATGATTCTAATGACAAATTTTAGGATTATATGATTACGTAAATTATAATGTGACATGCTAAATAATACTTTGGTTTTAACTAGATTAATTTTAGGTTGATTTCCTAATAACAATAATATTATGAAAATAATACTAGTGAGATTATAGTCCATGGTGATTAAAATTGCATAAGTAAATCAAGATTAGAGAATTACCGATAATGAATATGAGTATATAAGAATGAAAGTAAGAACAAATATCCAACCAAATAACAAAGGCTAAGTAAACACTAAGGAAATACTAAGAAAACTATAAAAAACTTGTAAGAAAGTGTGCTAAAAGAAATGATAATAGATTATTAGATTATTGTAAAAGTTGATGATAAAAAGATATTAGATAAAAGATTGATTATTGTGTGTAATGATCATTGGCTTTTATAAGGCTGCATGGCTGCTGATCCTCTTGCAAATTCGTAACCTAGTCAAAGCATTAAACCTCCCATTTAAGCTCGGATTGAAGAAGAGCCAAGTAACGTGTTCCTGCAGAAATACCCGATCGGGTATCATGCAATCCGATCGGGTTTTGTGTAATTGGAATTTTCCGTCTTTTCATCTTAGGCACGGAATCCTATGCCTTAGTCTTTGGTTAATGCATTACGGAATTGGGCTTGGGCTGATCTCCTCTTGACTTGGGTTGAGTTTTCTTTTAAAGTTCAAAGCCAAAAATCTAAATTGAGTCCATTCGAGGGAAGATGTAGCGGAATCGTAGTCATGTCGAAAACTGGCTATCATCAATACCTTGAAAACTCGTATCCTAGTGTCTTTGCTCCGTAAAGTAGGAAAATATAGCAAAACCGCTTCATTTCCTATAAAACGAGTCAAAACATGCAAAACAACTAGAATAGGAGTATTAGCTCGTTAATCACTTAACAAAGTGCATAAATCGTATAGAAATCGAGCTAAAACGGGGGATAAATCAATACAAAATATCACTTATCAGACAACCCTCGTGAATGCGGAAATAAAACATAACAAGCATGTGATTTATATAGCGGAAAATACGGTGTTTTTAAAACTTTTTACATGCCAATAGAAAGGTACGAGGAATGTCAATAATTACAAACCAAAGTATAAAATACTACAAGAGACGTAGTCTCTCAAAATGCTATCCAACATCAAAGTTATTAGCAACTAGCTAAACAACGTTTAGAGGTGACTCATCCAGGCCAACGCCCGCTAGCTCACACCCGAACCCAAAATACCACAAGCAAAAAGCCATCCAATCAAGCAACCTGTTCATCCATGAAAAACATAAACGCCACAGTCAGTGGGGAGTAATTCTGGGTTCTCCCAGCCATATCACATTAAACGTACATAAACGGAAATACAAAAGTAGAAGCATGCATATATAAATATACATGTGAAGTACGAGAAGGATAAATAGGCAATTCAATATATAAAGACATTGGTACATGAAGTACAAATCCGCAACCATCATATTATAGAAAGACTCGGGGATGACACTCTTAGGCAACCATACACTCACTAGGGCTTGCATCTCACCGTTAGCGGGCATAAGTTTGATAAGATTGAGACTCGACAAACAAACCATGCCAAGTCATCCAAAGATCACAAATAATTAATCACATAATCATTCATTCAAACGTACAATATGTTGACGACCTCTCTCACGGTAAATGCCACGCACTAGCACCGTGTACATGCAAGTATGATTAAAAGGCATCCACGGGATAAGACATATTCCCTGAACGCATACACGATTCAATTCATTTCGTATTTGTAGACTAATTTCCTCCCGGTAGGACGACGATAATAATACTTTCCTAGTCTAAATCTGGCCAGACTCCCGGAATCACATTTTCCGATTCGACATGCGATGACATTTCGCATCCAAGACTCGGTCAATCATAGACGCCGAGTACACCAAATTCGGTCAACCTTCACGAAAGAGGCAGAAAAGAGCACAAGCCTCACAACAAGTGGTACGCTACATGCAAATGACACCACCTCGCAAGTATACAACATTTGACGGCCGGGTCGATCAACGCAAAGCGTTCGCCTCTCAACAACGTCGTCATATGCCCACTAACACATGCAATTAAGCAGTAAGGATACACTCCCCGTTCCGACATTCCAGCCTTACGAACGTGGAGGTAGCCAAGGAAATGAGAGTACAAAAAACATAGAAAATTTGTGCTCAAACCGTAACATTTGTAAAAACCGGCACAAAGTGGGACATATGAAAAACCGTCACAAAACATGAGAATAGGGAAATATATAAATTTAACTCTGATAAAAATGAATCAATACATGATACATAAGCATTAGAACAAGTTTATGAAGCATAATAAATAAGAAACATAGATCTCTTCTCGAAACAACCTGTTTGGAAACAAACTAAAACAAGGGTCCACTTAAAACGGTCATAACTCGAGTTCTACACATCAAAATGCGTAAATTACAAGTGGAGGTGATAGCTTATCCTCTTACGGTTTCAACGGTAGGTCACAAGCCCAAAACAAGAAAGTAACGAAGGAGTTATGATCATTTTACGAAAAGGGGTCAGTGTAGGAAAACTGCAGTCGACTTTGGGAAAAACTGGCAGCATGAAACGCTTCTAGCGTCCACACACGACGCTGCCATCGTCCAGGGATGCTGCGAGCGTCCTGGTCTCAAGCACGCGATTCATCAACAACATCAAACAAAGCCATTTATCATCACAAACCATCAATTCTCATATCAATTATCAAGTAACAACAACCATCATCAAACAACATAATTCCTATGATTACTAACCTTATTCTAAATACGATTTCTAACATAGAAAACACATAAAACACGTAAATGATATCGAGTAACCCTTCACCGTTACCTTTATGCGCCTTTAATCGATTTCTAAGCCTTACCCCACTAGATAGTGAACTTTGTCGGGGTCTTGAAGGTCACCACCTACGATTAGATAATAAAAGATGAATATAATTCACCTTGAAAAAGACGGATAAATTAAAAAGCGAGAAAGACGGTAATTTTATTACTAATACGGATAGAGGACGACGAGAGGAAAAGAATAAGACGAACCTAGGTGAATTTGAGCAAGAAATGAAGGCGTAGGATCGATATTAAGACTTGAGCAAATATGGAGGCTAGGTTTTGGTGTTTACTTGGTGAGGAAGAAGAAGAAGATTGAATGAGGGAGTTAGGGTTATAAGGGAGTATGAGGGAGTAAGTGGAAAACATGAGAAAAAGCCCAAAACGTCTTAAGACGCAACTTACTCGGAATCTCGCGTAAAGTCTGAAAACGAACTCGGATTTTCTAAAATAGACACGGGAAATTAAATTCTAGACTAAAACTAAAATTCGCTGAAAAGTATCCGTATAATATTTTTACTATAAAAATAGGGTACATTTGCGGGTGTTACACGAGAGGCACGAAGATCGAGAAGTATGAAGAAGGAACGTAGTGAAGAGAAGAGCATTCCAGAATCACTCGATTGAGTATGCATATACTCGATCGAGTGGCGAGAAGAATAGAGCTAGTGCATATGAGAAACACTCGATCGAGTATTTGAAAACTCGATCGAGTCGCATGTGAAATACTCGATCGAGTATACCAATACTTGATCGAGTGTCTATAGGATTCCGTGTTTTCTTAAAACTCATTAATATCGGACTATTGTATAATATAAATAAAAAAACTCGTACCTTATTATTTCCTACGCTTTTATTACCATAGAAACACCTTAGAAACCCTAATTTTATTAGCTTTGCTACTAGATTGATTAATCGAGTTTATTTCCTTCAGTTCAAACTTGTAATCAGTATGTTTACTAATCTTCTTCCGTTAGTTATTATTAGATCGTTAGTAATTCTTTGTTCAATCTTTTATTCATTATTAATTATGCTTACCTTATATATTATTGCTGTTATTTACGTCGTTATGAGTACCTAATATTTTAACTAGGGTTGAAAAGGGATATAGGATTGCTAGAAGGGGTAAGTTAATTGATTGAATTGCAATTGCATGGTTATCGTTTGATTATCGTTTTAAAACTAGTTAATTGATTCTTGGCCTGGATTACCAAACTAGTCTCGCAAATTAGGATTTCCACCGACATGGTTAAGACTAAGATAGGCTACGATAATTGAATAGAAATCATTTAATGATAGCGATCGCATGTTAAACCGTAAATCTAAAGGGCATAATTGAATCGATCGATCTTCGGACCTTAGATAATTTTATTGCATATTAATTGATTTTCCCTTAATAATATCTTTAGTGAATCTGAGAATCTATAATTTTAATCTTATTGAATTCATCCTTTATTCTTATTGTTATTGCAATTAGTTTAGAAACTCAAACCAAACCTTCAAGAATTTGTTGCCATAAGACGAACATAGTTATAGCAAATAGATTATTACCCCCTCCTTGTGGATGCGATACCTTACTTATTATTGACTATTAGTAAGTATTGAGTTGGGATTTATTTTGAAGTAGGGAACGCGAGTTTGCCCATATCAAGACCCACCCCTGCTCGTTGTAATCAACAACCTCTACTAAGGATTATGGTGGCTAATTGTATAAGACTATGACCGTTGTATGAGAGTGCAAACAACTTTTTTATCCTAACGTGGGAGAATGGTTTATAATCGTTTAACGCACTAAATAACTTTGTCCTTGTCATTTAACATGTGATATTGATTGAACTATTTTAAACAAGCATTCACAACAAGGCTTCGACGGAAGGAAAGGAATTGGGCATTTAGGGCACTAGCTATTAGAATCGAGGCAATTCTTGCAACTTCTATGCGCTCGATCTAATTACAATTGACTACACAAGACCGACTCGCATGCCTACCTAGGTGGCGAAAATGTGCCAATGGAGCAAAGGTTTTGTAAAAATCATTTGACTCAAATGAAGGACAAACTTGACTCTTAAATGAATTACATTACGTGCAAACTTGACTCGCGAGAAAATCGTAATAAGAAGAGGTAAATTAATGTGACTAAAAGCATTCATTTAAATCTTATGTTCAAGTTCATGAATGACATATTATGAACGACTAATTCATTTAAGTCATATTCTACAAATCGTATTAAATCAAGTTACAATTGAACTTGCAGTATACAAAATCAAAAGGAAATCGAAGCACATCATGTATACATATTTGAGATACGTCATAACACCAAATTAAGAGATACGTTGACATGGAAGAAGATCAAAAGATCAGTACCCATTTATCGATATTACACTCTAAATTTATTGCTATTACAAATTCGATTAATCAATAAAGGGATTATTATTTCGTAAAAAAAAACCATAATCAATATAAGAAATCAAATAGACCAATTTATTTATAATTAGGAAAACAAAACATTGATCGGTTTTAATATACAAAAAAACATGACATACATGATCAATTAACAACCTATGATTTAAACCTAATTGCTTCATAATTAAATTAAATAACCTAAATAACATTCAAATATTCACAAATAAAATTAGAACATGATTTCTACATGATTCAATATGCAACATAAATTAATTTCATAAAATTAATCCAACAATTCTAATTAAAATAATAATTAGTTAACAAAATTTAAATTATTTATAATTTAAAATAACCTAAGTAAATACTAATGAGTATATACAAGTTTAAAACATGAGATTCATTACATAAACAAATTATTTAGGCATTCATTTTAATTATTTATCACATTTATTTCAAATTTAAACAAAATTAAAACATGATTAAACAATATGAATTAACTAAACATGTGAATTGTTTGATTAACATGTTTTAGAATTAATCGTAACAACATTTAATTACCAAAAAATTGAAGAATTTTCATCATACCATACATTAATCAAAATTATCGATATTATGAACGATCAGAAATAAAAAAGAAACAGCATAAGGTGTTTTGCACCCTCAACTTACATGTATTTCCGATAATGCTTAAGTTTGTCGGATGCAAGTGTTATTAGAGGGTACGTCTTTGACGATTTTCAATTTCAGAATTTAAAAAAAATTAAAACTATTAACTTTTTAATAAAAAAACAAATAATTCGAAAAACAAAAAATTGATTCACGCGATTTTCTACCACGCACGCAATGATTTTTTAAAACTCTATTGTGACTTCGTTATATACTCAAATTTTGTTTCGAAAGATGTTTTGGAATTGTGAGACTCCAAAATTTTGATGTTTTAGGAAAAGTAGAAGTAAAGACGACTGTAAATTAAGTGAAAACAAACGACAACAGAGGTTGTCCAAAACAGAAGAACACGTGACAAAAAGAGTGTTTATTGCTCTAATCGTCACCTAATCTTCTGTATGAACTTTGAAACTTAAATCTTTGTATAAGGGGATTACTGAGAAGGTTTTGGACGTGAGGGTTGATGGTGTCTTGCTTGGTTGTTGCTCGATTTTCGTCTGGTGATGATGATGAGGATTGTTGTTGTTGTTGTTGTTGTATGTGATTCTCTACGGTTTTTGTATATAGCTCAGTTATATGATGCAAGGCGAGCTCAAAGATCTAATCTTTTTTTCATGGCAATGTATTGGGACAAATTATTGCAAAGAATAAGGGATTGAGGTGATCGTGAGGGGTCTTTTCTGTTTTGGCAGGGGATTTGGTAGCTATTTGTGAGGTGTTTATGGAAGCTCAGGATAATCAAATATTTGGGATCAATCAAAGTCAACGAGGTAGATTAATATGGATGATGGGCACGAGAAAACGGGTTCGATTTTTTGGTTTAAAGCACCCTGTTTTTATGTCCCAAACAGGGGCTGGGATGGATGGATTTGGGTCGGGTTTGCTAGTTGGGTTGGTCATTTCATGTGAATGGTTGTCGGCTTGGGTGTGGGCTTAGGTGATGCTAGCTGTTGGGTCGAAGGTGGGGTGGTGTCCGGTCTTGGCTTGGCGGGAAAATGGGTTCAAAAGGAGAGGGGTGGGAGGGTTGACTTGGGTTCGAAGAGTAAGTAATGGCTTGGGTGGTGCTTAGTATGAGGCTTAAAATTGATACCTTAAGAGGTGGGGTTGGGCTTAAAATTCGTAGAAAATCGAACCCCAAAACACACTTGAAAGAGCTCAAACATTGTTCCTAATTACAGCTTAAAAACCGTCTTAACTTTATTTTTTAAATGAAATAAACTATGTTTAAGGGGAAATAAGAGTTCATCCAAGCCACCAACAATCTTAATAAAGTCATTTAAAACCTTGAGGCGAAGAAAAAGAAAGGACCACGAACTAAGCAATGCAAGGTTCGTGAAGTTGGAGACTTGATGTAGCCAAATTGTTTCCAACATCTCTTTGGAGTAAGCCAGGTGATCCTCACGAATTCCTTCTCAAACTATCCCCACACCTAGTGAGAATGCACGTGCATTGAAATCGATGGGTGGAAAAGAGTTTAAGGTTCACCCCTTGGGAAAAGGAAAAGAGAAGTTGAATGTACACTACTACAAATTCGGGCAATAACAACGCCCCATCAACAACGCATACTCACGAAAGTTAAGAAAAACCGTTGTGGAATTGATAATTATTTTTCCGCGGAATTGTATTAAACCTAATTACAACGGTATTAATTTTTCGATCGTTGTTATTAGTTTTAACAACGGGGTGAACTAAAATAACCGTTGTAAATAAATAAACTAATAACAACAGTTTAATCTATATCCGTTGTTATTAATTTGGCGCAAAATAAGGAAAAGTAATAACAACGGGCACGAACAAACCCGTTGTTATAATGTGTTATTAATTTGGCGCAAAATTTGGCTTAAATTAATAACAACGGATATGATTTTGTTGTACGTTGTTGTTAGTTGTAAGAACGGGTATAACTTTGTTAACCGTTGTAAATAAGTAAACTAATAACAACGGTTGACTATGAATAATAATGTGACAACCCTCGTGAATGCGGAAATATAAAACATATAAGCATGATGAAATTACCCCGTCTAGTCGGATTTACCCCATCTATCATAGTTGGTCAAGATGAAATTACCCCGTCTAGTCGGAAATACGGTATTTTAAAAACTTTTATACATGCAAGATAGATAAAACGAGGAGTGTCAAAATATTACAAACTAAGTACGGAATATAACAAAGAGACGGAGTCTCTCAAAATGTTAACAAAGAACAAAGTTTAGCAAACTAGCTAAAAACGTCTAGAGGTTAATCTTCCAGGGACAACGCCCGCTAGCTCACACCCGAACCCAAAATAGCATAAGCAAAAAAGCCATCCATGCAAGCAACCTGTTCATTCATGAAAAACATGAACGCCACAATCAGTGGGGAGTAACTCCGGGTTCTCCCATCCATATCACATTAAACGTACATAGAAGGAAATACAAAAGTAAAATCATGCATATATGAATATACATGTGAGATACGATAAGAATAAATAGGCAATTCGATAAATAATGATAAGAACATATGGAATACAAATCCGAATCCATCATGTTAATCAAAGACTCGAGGAAGACACTCTTAGGCAACCGAATACGCTCACTAGGGCTTGCATCTCACCGTTAGCATTATAAGTTTGATACGATTGAGACTTGACAAACAACCATGCCAAGTCATGCAATGACCATGAATAAATCCATCATGTTATCATCCATTCAAACAACCCAATACATATACGGTGCCCAATCATGCAATGACCATGAATAATATCATGAAATTACGCATTCAAGAACGACGACACAAGACGACATCTCTCACGGTAAATGAAACGCACTAGCATCGTGTACATGGCAAGTATGATTAAAAGGCATCCACGAGATAAGCATTTCCCTGAACTCATACACGATGCTACATTTCGTATATGTAGACTAATTTCCTCTGGTAGCACGACGATAATAATACGGTCCTAGTCTAAACCTGGCCAGGATCTCGGAATCACGTTTTCCGATTCGACATGCGATAACGTTTCGCATCCAAGACTCGGTCTTACACTAGACGCCGAGTACCCCAAATTCGGTAGATCAATTCACGAAAGAGGCGGAAAACGAGCTCAAGCCTCATAACATGCGGTACGCTACATGCAAATAACACCACCTCGCAAGTACACAACATTTGACGGCCGGGTCGATCAACGCAATGCGTTCAACTCCCAACAACGTCGTCGTATGCCCACTAACACATGCATTCAAGCAGTAGGATACCTCCCCGTTCCGACATTCCAGCCTTACGAACGTGGAGGTAGCCAAGGGAATGAGAGTACAAAGCACAAGACAAAATAGTGCTCAAACCGTATCATTTGTAAAAACCGACTCAAAGTGGGACATACCAAAAACCGTCACAAAACATGAGAACAAGGCATTATATAAATGTAACTATGATAAACATGAATCAATACATGATACATAAGCATTAGACCAAGTTTAAGAAGCATAATAAATAGGAACTATAGATACCACTCCAAAACAACAAGTTTGGAAACTAACTA
>JAIUZE010066255.1:0-24146 GCA_022085475.1 Heliosperma pusillum
TACCTTAAACTAGCTAGATAGAAATTAGAAAATAGTGTGAACACTACCTTATTAGTAAATAAGATCACCACACTACTTTATTCAAATTAGAAAACTAGAAACTAGAAAAAAAAAGAACATCACACAAGACTCTATTTAGGAAAGTAAACTTGAGAAGTATTCAAACCAAGCTTCCATCTTGCATACATGTTGATGGTATTTCGTCAATTGCGTCATCAGCGTAAACCATGGACAACTCAACTTGAAACGATCATATCTCCTTCGTTACTTATCCAAATAAAGCATGTGACCACTTGTTGGAAAGCTAACATCATGTAAGTTCATCTCCAAGTTAAATCACGTCAAAATTAGCTATATATTATGAGATATTTAGCTTTAGAGTCAAGGGAATGAATCTGAAATGTCAAGAGTTACTTAAACTTGCATTTTGAGCATATATCCATGTCCCTCCTATATCATTCTCCCCTTCTTCAAAAAAGAATCGTCCCGATTCTTGGACCTTCAACCTCCCGGATCGAATACAATCCTTAAGAATTGAATAGAAAACTTGAATAAGAACTTGAAGCTGTTGAGGAACACCATCGATCTCTCCTTCAATTCGTTATCTTCAATGTAATTCTCTAATTTGCTACCATCGACACACTTAAGCTTCACTCTTTTCTTGTGTCTTCTGTTCGCAAGCTTTCCTTCGTTTTGCCTTCCTTTCTTGTGTTCTCCAAAAATCAAAACAAAGCTTTCTTGGTATAACAAGATCATCATGAGCATCAATAGGATTCGATTACATCAAGAAATAAGAATTCCCACCATATAGCTTCGTATCAATGGAATTATCCTATATCAGTAACTACCTCACTTAAAAATATGCGGATACTTCTCCCTCATCGAAGCTTCAGTATCCCAAGTCTCTTCTTCAAACCTCTGACTCTTCCAAAGAACTCGTACCAAAGGTACCACCTTATTCCTTAACCTCTTCTCCTGACGATCCAAAATACGGATAAGTATCTCCTCATAATTCAAATTAGGTTCAAACTCAACCACATCGGCTTGTAGAACATGAGAGGGATCACTACGATAACGCCTCAACTAAGAAACCTGGAATACGTCAGGTACCTTCGACAAATTCGGAGGTAAAGACAACCTATAGGCTACCTCGCCAACTCTCTCGAGCACCTCATAAGGTCCAATATACTTAGGACTAAGCTTTCCCTTAATCCCAAATCTCTTAACACCTTTCATCGGCGACACGTTAAGGAAAACCTTATCGCCAACTTCGAACTCAATCGGCCTACGACGCAAATCTGCATACGTCTTTTGACGATCTTGCGCTGCGTTCAAATTTTCACGAATTAGTCTCACTTGATCGATAGACATCTGAATCAACTCGGGTCCAACCACCACCACTTCGCTAGAATCGTCCCAATACAAAGGACTACGACACTTCCTTCCATAAAGTGCCTCAAACGGAGCCATCCGAATACTAGCTTGATAGCTGTTATTATAAGAGAACTCAACGAGTGGCAAACTCATCTCCCAACTAACCTGGAACTCCAATGCACAAGCTCGCAACATGTCCTCTAAAGTCTTAATGGTCCGCTCGGTCTGACCATCAGTAGCAGCATGGAAAGCCGTACTCATCTTAAGCTCACTACCCAAAGCTAACTACAACTTCTTCCAAAACTGGGAACAGAACCTCGGATCACAATCAGAAATAATATCCTTAGGAACCCCATGCAGACGAATAATCTCACGCTGATAAGCATTAGAAAGTTCCTCGAGACTCCAAGTCTTCTTCATTGGAATGAAATGCGCAACCTTGGTTAAACGATCAACAACAACCCAAATAGCATTCATTCCCCTCTGCGATCTCGGTAAACCCATAACGAAGTCCATCAAAGTCAAATACCATTTGCATGTAGGAATCTCCAATGGTTGTAGCAAACCACCAGGTCTCTGATGCTCAAACTTGACCTTCTGACAAACGAGACAACGGCTCACGAACTCGGCGATTTCCTTCTTCATCTTAGGCCACCAAAAGCGTAGTTTCAGATCCTTATACATCTTATCGCCACCAGGATGAACGGAATAGGGTGTACTATGAGCCTCATTGAGAATCTTACCTTTTAAGACCTTACAATTAGGTATACACCATCGACCGCGGAATCGCAAACCATCATCAGGTGCGACCATGAAGTCTTTGGCTCTACCTTCACTTAAAGCAACTCGGACTCCTTCAAGGAAGTCGTCCTCCCGTTGCTTAACCCGGATCTCATGTAGAATCTCAGGTTCAACAATCATTGCGCCCAAGTTCACAGTACGAGGAAGAACCACCTCAAGGCTCAACCTTTGGAACTCTCGGCTCTACTCCTCAGGTAACACCATAACCGAACTCAAAACAGGACGAGTCTTTCGACTCAAAGCATCGGCAACCATGTTTGCCGTACCCTCATGGTACTGCAACTCGATCTTATAGTCATTCAGCAGTTCTGTTGGACCAATTTCATAGTTTTGATAATGACATGTGTTTACGTAATAATGTGTTTTACTCGATATATCATATGCATGTAATTGTGTGCTTTAGTCTTATTATAGCTAGCAACAATTATGAGAAGAAAGATCAAAGTTAGACATAACTTTGATAAAGTCTGTGAGACAAAGTTATAACAACTTCAGGAATAACTTTGGAAGTGAACATGAAAGTTATAGCTAACCAGACATAACTTTAAAGAAAATCTCTTCAAACAAGATCTACATAAAACTACACAAGACTCGAGATGAAGGGTCTTTGTGATCAAGATGAATATATTTCGGCCTCCTTTGGTTGTTTTCCTAGGGTTTCGTGAGCTATGGATTTCGGCCTCCTTTGGTTGTTTTCCTAGTTTACCTAATCTAGGATTCTACTATATCTTTACAACAATATTTTGAGATATAAAGATAAATATATTTCTATAAGATAAACCAAATAATATTTTGAGATAAAGATATTTCTAAAAGATAAGCAAATATTATTTTATGATAAGATAAGTATCTTTATTAAATATTATACTAGGGTTTTAGATCTACTATAATTCTTCACTATAAATACTCATTCACATACAATTTGCAAAACACACGAAATACACATACTTTACACGGCTATTTATTTTACTTGTGTTGATTTTCCAAAATCGTTTTAAAGCAAACCTTTGAGCAAATATTTATTATTTTTAGAGTTTGTTTTTAAAAGAGTTGTGCATCAATTATTATCAATCGCTTGAGTGAAATACTTTATTGGATAATAGTACATCATTATAAGCTTACAATTCTTTAACGGGAATCTGTGTGAGTTATATTGTACTTTCTTATTAGCGTAAGATAATATAGAGTATTTAGCGATACTCACCTTGAGTTATAATCATAGTGTTGATTATACGAGTGGGTTGATAATTTTTGTAATCCGTAGAAAGGTACTAAGAATTATTAATCGAGAATAGTGGACGTAGGTTCACGTGTGAACCTGAACACTTCAAAAATCGTGTGGCCTCTCTCTTATCTCTTTACTTTTCGTTATTTCGTTATTCGCGCTTACTTTGATTAATTAATTAGTTGATTTTAATTCATAAGATCAAATAATTAATTACATATCATATAAATCGAAAAAGTGGGGCTAGTTTTTTAATACTCAATTCACCCCCCCCTCTTTCGTATTCGATCAATAGACTCTACAATTGGTATCAGAGCCTCGTGCTCTTGATTGCCTTACAGCAAGGAGTCTGATCCATTTATCTTTTTATTTTTATTTATTTTCCGCTGCATTTGATTTTATTTTAATGGATTCCAACATCTGAGTGTTCCGTAGTCGATGGGAAGAAACTAAACATCCTTATGGAACAATAGGATACCATTTCAAAAGGGTAACGATTGGGAGTGTTGGCTAATCATTAAGATGGGTCCTAAAGATCATTGCTTGGAACGACTTAACTGGCTACTTCATCGAAAAGAACGAATATGATATGTTGAGGCCGATTATAATACAGCTGGAAGAAAATTCAAAGGCTATTAGTCTGTTTCAAAACGGCATGACCCATACTGAATTTGATCGTTTCTCATCTAGTTCTACTGCCAGGAAATATGGGATGGTCTTGAGTTAGCTTATGAGGGGACAACTGTTGTCAAAAAGCAACGTATTGCATTACTTATGCGAAAATACGAACTGTTCTCCATGGAACAAAATGAATCGCTTGACAGCATGTCCACTCGCTTCTCCAGTATCATTAATGAATTGAAAAATCTTGGAAAAACTTTTGACTCCGAGGAACTTGCCAGGAAGATCCTTAGAAGTCTATCTAAACGATGGAGACCTAAGGTGACGGTAATTGAGGAATGTAAAGACCTATCTGACCTATCTTATCAAGAGCTACTTGGAACCCTAATGGCTCACGAGATTACTCTTGATGAAGATGAGGCAAATGATAGTTATAGCAAGAAAGTGGCTTTACAAGCCGAATCTAGTGAAAGACATGATTCAGATCTTGAAGATGAAACAGTGTTATTTGCTAGACGTTTTAAGAAAAAATTCTTTAATAAACCACAAGGGAAAACGTTTAACAATAACAGTAACAAATCTTACAAAAAGCCAATTGAGTCAAAAGGGTCTCTTTCAAGTCGTGGTTGCTTCAAATGTGGGGATAATGATCACATGATCAAAGATTGCCCCACATGGAAGAAAATCAAAGACAAAAATCAACGAGACAAAACCAAGAAGGAATTCACGCAAGTGATGATGGCTTATTGCTGGGGAGATCTCGACACAGAGGACGACGAGTCAGAGGAAGAGGAAGTCGCCAACTTGTGTCTAAGCAATGTCAGTCTTGACCTAATTTCTGACAGTGACAATGAAAGCGAATCCGAGATGTGTCTTGTTGGCAACTCAGATTCAGAACCAGATTCAGAAGATGACGAAGAGGTTAGTCATCTTGAACTTAAAAAGCAAGTTAAAAATTTATCTAAGAAGTCTTTAATTAAGTATTTTGAAGAAGCTTTAGATCATTGTCATGAACAGAGTCTTGAATTAAAAGATCTTAAAGAACAAATTCTTGATATTGCTGAGGAAAACCAACTTCTAAAGGCCAAAGCTAAAAAGCTCAAGTCTAAAGTTATGGCAACTTCAGCTATAACTTCAGACAAGACAAATGTTGAGAAAGAAGCTCTTGAGTCTAAAGCTATAGCTAATGAAGCTATAATCTCAGAGTTAAAGCTCAACATTAAGCATCTTCAAGCCAAAGTTGTAGCTAATGAAGCTATAACTTTAGAATTGAAGAAAGTCAATGAGCTTTTACAATCTGAGGCTAAGGCAAAGGAAGTTGTTATACTTGATCACGAGAAAGTAAACTCCTTTCTCTCTCAGCAATTGAAAGATATAAAGGTTGAATTCTCTCAAGCCAAAAGCCAACATAATGAGGAGAAACTTATCTTGAACAAACGTTTCAATGATTTCCGTGAAAATTTTAAAAAGAACAATCCCTCCAAAGACTCGAATGTAGATCATTCGTCGTGTGAAAAAGAAATTCAGTGTTTGAAGGAATTGCTCCTACATGCACGAAAAGTTCATGATAAGTGGGAAGGAAGTCAGAAGGTCTTAGACTTCCTTACCGAACAATCTAATAATAACATGAAAATGGGTCTAGGTCATGAATGTTATAGTCGTAGAGACCATGATAAGTGCAAATCCACTCCTTCTGATCGTGATTTTAGAAGAAGGAAGTACGTCAATCTTTCAGAATATCTGATTTGCAATTATTGTGGTCACAACGGTCATGTTAAAGATAATTGTGTTAAATATGTTGACGACAACAAAAATCAAACTGATTTTGTGAAAGAGCATGACGCGTCTAGTGTTAATGAGTCCGAATCTGAACCTCAACGTGATGAGGTTAGAAATAATGAGTTTAGATGGTTTTATGACATGGCTTTCGATTACACATCTGTACCTTCAAAATTTAAACCTAATGTGAATCAGAAGCAGTCGTTTAAACCTAATGTGCGTCACAACAATAACAAACATTATAACAAACCTAGCAAGCCCTATCCTAAGAAGAAAAGAATTATTAATTAGGTATGGGTTGAAAAGGATCAAATATATAGAGTCACTAACCACAAAGGACCCAACTTAGCGTGGGTACCTAAAAGCTGTATTTGATTCTCTTGCAGATAATAGTGAAAGAAAACAATCTTTGGTATCTCGACAGTGGATGTTCGAGACACATGACCGGAAACAAAAATCTTTTTCTTTCACTAGAGCCCTTCAACGGTGGCAAGGTCACCTTTGGAGACAACAAGAAGGGCAATATAATCGGTGTAGGTAAGATTGGTATATCTTTTTCACATGCTATTAATAATGTATATCTGGTAGATGGCCTTAAGCATAACTTACTAAGTATCTCTCAATTATGTGACAAAGGAAATAAAGTCGTTTTTCATTCAAATGTTTGTCGCATCATAATTGAAGGTACTAGTACTGTTATCTTAGAAGGCTTACGTAAACGGAACGTGTATATGATTGATTTAAACAAAGTCACTACAAGTTCCTTTACGTGCATGAAAGTCACAGTGGATGATTCATGCCTGTGGCACAAGAGGTTTGCACACATCAGTCCAACGATTTTAAAGAAACTTAAGTCTTGGGATTTAGTTGAGGGTTTACCCTCAATCAAATTCGAACAAGAAAAGATGTGTGCCTCATGTGCCCGTTGTAAACAAGTTAGATCTTCATTCAAACCGAAACGAGTAGTAAGTACAGAGCGTCCACTTGAGTTGGTACACATGGTTTTGTGTGGACCTATGAAAGTTAGAAGCCGCGGTGGATCAAGGTACGTATTCGTCCTAGTCGACGACTACTCAAGGTATGTATGGCCTATCTTTCTATTTACTAAAGATGAAACTTTCGATGAGTTTGTAGTACTGATGAAGCTAGCCCAAAACAAGTATGATAAAAAGTTAGTTTCCATTCGTACGGATCATGGCACCGAATTTGACAATCAAGCTTTTATAGAATATTGTAGGGAGAATGGTGTAGGACATAACTTTTCTGCACCACGAACCCCACAACAAAACGGTGTCGTGGAACGTATGAATAGAACACTAGAGGACATGGCTCGCACTATGCTTTTGTGCAGTGGCCTTCCTAAGAACTTTTGGGCCGAAGCCATTAGTACTGCATGATATGTGCACAATAGAGCTATGATTAGACCAATTCTCAAAAAAATTCCCTATGAACTTTTAAGAGGGAGAAAACCCAATATATCCCATCTTCGTTGCTTCGGTAGTAAATGTTTTGTCCATAATAATGGAAAAAGTAATTTAAGCAAATTTGATTCCAGGGGGGGGGGGGGGGGGGGGGGGGGGGGGGGGGGGGGGGGGGGGGGGGGGCGAAGTGTTAAACTGTGTTTGTTGGTTATTCTAATCATAGTAAAGCTTTTAAATTTTTTAATAAATGAACGTTGTGCATAGAAGAAAGTGTTCATGTTGTATTTGATGAAGATAATGTGCCTGAACAAGTTGAACAGAATGAAGAAGAAGACATGAATGATCCAGACTTTCGCCTTTCAAGGGAAGACGAGCCAGTTAATAATGAAGAAGTTATTGAAGGAATCAATGATGAACTTGATAAATCCGCAAATGCCCTTGAACAGAGAACTGAGACAATTGTTGATGATACGAATGTCTCTTCTCAAAACAAGGAAAAGGAAACTGAAGTTATAGCTGATGATGCTATAACTTTGAACCAGAACCAAGATGGTGTAACTGAAGTTGTACCAACTTCAGCTATAACCCCAGAGTCCAGCTCAGGGGGAACCAATCTTAATTCTGAATCATTTGAGGAAAGTGATAGTTCATCAGATGATGATGAGCCTAGGAACTCTAAAAAATGGAAATATATGAGTTCTCATCCTATGGATAGTATCCTAGGAAGTTTGAATAAGGGAGTTCAAACGAGGCGAACATTAAATAACTTTTGTTCATTCTATTCTTTTCTGTCTACCATAGAGCCCACCAACATCAAAGAAGCTCTTGCAGAATCCGACTGGATTGTAGCAATGCAAGAGGAGCTTCAACAGTTTGAACGTAATAAAGTCTGGCACCTCGTGCCACGACCTTCTAGTCGAACTGTGATTGGTACTCGATGGGTATTCAGAAATAAATTGGATGATTCAGGAGTTATAGTTCGTAACAAGGCTCGATTGGTCGTTCAAGGTTATAATCAACAAGAAGGGATTGATTATGACGAGACATTCGCTCCAGTAGCAAGACTTGAATCTATTCGCTTGCTCATCGCCTTCGCAGCTCATAAAGGAATGAAACTGTTCCAAATGGACGTTAAGACTGCATTTCTTAACGGTTATTTGGAAGAAGAGGTTTTTGTTGAACAACCTCCTGGATTTTTGAATAGCAAGTTTCAAAACCATGTTTTTAAACTCGATAAAGCTTTATATGGTTTGAAACAAGCGCCTAGGGCTTGGTACGACATATTATCTAAATTTTTATTACAAAACAATTTTAAAAGAGGATCTGTCGACAAAACCTTATTTTTAAAATCCGAGGGTTCTGATTTACTTGTTACTCAAATTTATGTAGACGATATTATCTTTGGTTCTACTAAAAATAAATTGTGCAAGTACTTTTCAGATCTTATGACCTCTGAATTTGAAATGAGCATGATGGGAGAATTGAAATTCTTCCTAGGATTGCAGATTCAACAAACCAAAGAAGGCATAAAGATTCACCAACAAAAATATATCAAGGAGCTAATCAGAAAATTTGGTATGGAGAACGCTCATCCTATGGACACGCCTATGGTAACTGACAAAAAGTTGACCTTAGACAAAAATGGTAAGTCCGTAGATGAGACTACATATCGAGGTATGATTGGTTCTTTATTATATTTAACTGCAAGTAGACCTGACATTATGTTCAGCGTATGTATCTGTGCTAGATTTCAATCATGTCCTAAGGAATCACATATGATTGCAGTTAAACGTATCTTGAGATATTTAATTGGTACATCTAACTTATATTTATGGTATCCACTTGAGTGCAATTTCGATCTAGCAGGATATTCAGACGCAGATTATGCGGGATGTTCCTTAGATAGAAAAAGTACCTCTGGATTTGCTACGTTTGTTGGACCATGCATAATCACTTGGGGCTCAAAGAAGCAAAATTCGGTTGCGTTATCTACTGCAGAAGCCGAATATATCGCTGCAGAACTGGTATGTTCTCAACTACTTTGGTTAAAGAAACAACTATGTGACTATGGTGTTAATGTTGGTTGTATGCCTGTTTTCTGTGATAATACGAGTGCTATTATTATTTCTAAGAACCCAGCTCAACATTCTCGTACTAAGCATATAGACATTAGACATCATTTTTTGCGTGACCATGTAGAAAAGGGCAACATTAAACTCGAATTTTTTAGTACTGACAATCAATGGGCTGACATTTTAACAAAGGCGTTGGCAAGAAGACGTTTTGAGATTTTGCGATTGGAAATTGGTTTAATCGGTAGCAATTAAATTCATCTTATTTATTTTGTGAACCTGCGTGACTGGCTAGAATAAGACGAGATTGTATGACTGTGTCCGCATATTTCACTGCTAGTATATTTGTGTTTAATATTATATATTTTACGTGAGTATCTTGCATATTGAGTGTTTTATGGAAATTGAATTATGAACCACATATTTGCCAAAAACCTATCTATATCACTTTCCAAAATTGAGCCAAATTCTACCCATGTATCCTATACTAGCCGAAACTCTCAAACAAATTCACCTTACCATATCTTTTTATTTACCAAACTCTATCCTTACCATATCCCAAAATTTAACTAACCAAGATTCCCTTTCCTACCATAATTCAAAAAAAAAAAAAAAAAAAAAGGGGAAAGAGACTACTTGGGGCCGGCACACCCATGTGCCCAAGTACAAAAGTAATACCCAATTCTTACACCATCATAATTACCTTTCACTTTCACCACATCAATACTCAACCAATTTTGTTTCTCCTTCTCCTTCCTCACGGCAACCCACAACAAACAACAAAAAATTACCCAAACCTTCCACCTTCATCCATGGCTTCCACTAGATCAAAACTCTCCAAAAACCCAAATCCTAAAACTCCAAAGCCTAGTATGCCCACAAATACCTCTCCTAATCCCACACAAAAAACTCCTACCATGAACCAAACCGAGTCCGGTGCGGGTCTTGAGGGTACAAAAAGAAGACGGTTAAATAAAGGCAAAGGTAGACTCCAAGACGAAGCTACAACCGAAGTTGCTGACACGGTTCCCGAGGCACCAACACGGGTTATATTACGTGATTTTTCGCCTCAAGAAACATCTTTCGGGCTTGATAAACTCCGTCTCACAAAAGATGAAAGAAAGCTTGTAAACCGAGTTGCTCAGTACGGTATACACGGTGGTCGGTTCTATCCGAAAGCTTGGTGTGATAAATATGCGACTTTAGGATTCTTTACTGAATTTTCAAGAATGGGAAACCGTGGCACAGTTTTCGGGTCCGGTCTATCCGATTGAGGTAATACAGTTTTTCGCTTCTGTTTCGTTAACCAATGGGGTGTTGAATGCCGTTATTAATGGCCGTTCAGTTTCGATTTCCGTGACGGACTTTTGTACTCGGTTTTCGGTTCCTGATGATGGAATCAAAATCAATCCGAGTACGTCATGGGATGAACTGACGGACATGGCTAAGTTGGAAGTTAAGAAATATTTTGATGTTGGGGCGTCGTTGTCGAGTTGTGTTTTGGCGGGAAGTGTGTCACCAAAATTGAAATTTCTGTTAAACTTTTTAGGAATACCGTAATTCCGCGTCGGGGAGGACGGGACAAAATTGCATGCTATGAGATGTTGGTAGTGAAGCATTGGTTGGAGGGAAACCGGGTTAATTTACCTTCTCTTGTCTTTTCTCGTATTTCACAAACCGCTTTTTCGGTGACCGAGGACAAAATCTATTCCACTCTTGATCTACCCTACGGAATGTGGGTGTCAAGGCTCCTCGAGTCAAAAGGAGTTGTTAATGTGAACAGTTATGGGGTCACCGTAAAAGATGACATGTGTGATACGTTCTTGAAGTTTATGAAGTTAGATGCTAATGGACCGGAGTTGTTGTTTTTAACAAAAAGAGGTTCGGTCGAGTCACAGCCGGGTGGGGCTGATTTTTCCGGAATTGAGTCAAAATTGGATATATTCATAGGCAATGTAATGGAGCGCTTAGACGCGCAGGACAATAAAATTGATGCGGTATTGGACAAGGTGGTTCAAGCCGTGGCAGTGGGTTCCTCTAGCTCTACCCGTGACCAAGGTGGGTCGGGTGTGAGTCGTGAGATGAGGACGTGGATGAATGGTGTGGATGATTGTCTTGCTAAGTTGGAAAGGAACATTGCCGATTGTAAACAAGAAGTGTATAGGCAAAGGGATCGGATGACATATTTGGTGAGCCAAGGCGGTTCTTTGGTTAAGAGTGGTACGGAAATTTGTGAGGGGATGCGTACTATCTTTGATGCGACGGAGGCTCTTTCATTAAAAGTTCGGAACTTTGACGTTTGCCTCACTGCTCAAGCTACACATGTGTCTTCTTGCCTTGACCGTCTCTCCACTCTCGAGTACCGCACTAGGCCCGATTATAAAGCACCCTAGCCTCATCCGCCTACCCACATGCTTTGCTTTTCTTATTCTTGGTTGTTTCAATTCTTGAACTACTAATCCAATTCGGCCCATTTTGGCTTGTTTAAACTTTGTTCTATTCGGCCCAATGGCAACTAACAATATCTTTTTGTGGTTTGTAGTTCTTAATTAACATTTGCACTTGATTTTGCTTGGTATATATCGTTTTATATTGCGTATTTTGCATATCTATTTCTTGCCTTGACCATGTGTTATTCTAGTCGTTTCATGTCTTTGTTCTTGTCTTTTCAATGATGCCAAGAGGGGGAAGAAATGATATGATTTGAGTCTTTGCTTAAGCTTGCTCCTTGTCAAGACTCGTTATCTCTTAAATTCTCTCAAGCTATAACTTTGGCTAAGTTGTTTTGTTCTTGCGATCAAAGTTGCTATAACTTTGGAGTGCTTTGTTGAGGGGGAACCATACTTAGTCACATTTGTTATGAGGAAATCATATGAGACTTGTCATCATCAAAAAGGGGGAATTTGTTGGACCAATTTCATAGTTTTGATAATGACATGTGTTTACGTAATAATATGTTTTACTCGATATATCATATGCGTGTAATTGTGTGCTTTAGTCTTATTATAGCTAGCAAAAATTATGAGAAGAAAGATCAAAGTTAGGCATAACTTTGATAAAGTCTGTGAGACAAAGTTATAACAACTTCAGTAATAACTTTGGAAGTGAACATGGAAGTTATAGCTAACCAGACATAACTTTAAAGAAAATCGCTTCAAACAAGATCTACATCAAACTACACAAGACTCGAGATGGAGGGTCTTTGTGATCAAGATGAAGAGATGATCCGTATACTGAAGATCTTTGTGAAGATTAGATAGTATAGGTCGTCATTCGGTAACTATTCCATTCGAGAGATTTTATGTTCAAAAGTTATAGCTTTAGTCTATGACTTTGGATGATAAAATATTGATGCATGATTTTGGAAATAAAATGTTTTGAAATGTTTTCAAAAGTGTAAGAGTATTTTTATATTTATCAAAAGTTTTATTAGAGAATATATTTATGAGATTCTATTGGTTAGTAATACAACTTATGGGTTGTCATGCTACCTAGGGTTTCTAATATATTCTATCTCAATTTGTTGTTAACCTAATTAGCCCACCTAGTGTTTGAGCCACCTAGGGTTTCGTGAAACCTAGTGTTTGTGCCACCTAGGGTTGCGTGCCTCCTAGGGTTTCGTGAGCTAGAGGATTTCGGCCAACCTAGGTTGTTTCCTTAGTTTACCTAATCTAGGATTCTACTATATCTTTACAACAATATTTTGAGATATTAAGATAAATATATTTCTATAAAATAAACCAAATAATATTTTGAGATAAAGATATTTCTAAAAGATAAGCAAATATTATTTTATGATAAGACAAGTATCTTTATTAAATATTATACTAGGGTTTTAGATCTACTATGATTCTACTACTATAAATACTCATTCACATACCAATTGTAAAACACGCGAAATACACATACTTTACACGGCTATTTATTTTACTTGTGTTGATTTCCAAAATCGTTTTAAAGCAAACCTTTGAGCAAATATTTATTATTTTTAGAGTTTGTTTTTAAAAGAGTCGTGCATCAATTATTATCAATCGCT
The DNA here is from genome assembly GCA_022085475.1 of Heliosperma pusillum. Taxonomy (NCBI): domain Eukaryota; kingdom Viridiplantae; phylum Streptophyta; class Magnoliopsida; order Caryophyllales; family Caryophyllaceae; genus Heliosperma; species Heliosperma pusillum. The sequence continues at coordinate 13,330 of JAIUZE010066255.1, forward strand.
TGAGTGAAATACGTTATTGGATAATAGTACATCATTATAAGCTTACAATTCTTTAACGGGAATTTGTGTGAGTTATATTGTACTTTCTTATTAGCGTAAGATAGTATAGAGTATTTCGCGATACTCACCTTGAGTTATAATCATAGTGTTGATTATACGAGTGGGTTGGTAATTTTTGTAATCCGTAGAAAGGTACTAAAAATTATTAATCGAGAATAGTGGACGTAGGTTTCAACGTGTGAAACTGAACCACTTCAAAAATCGTGTGCCTCTCTCTTATCTCTTTACTTTTCGTTTATTTCGTTATTCGCGCTTACTTTGATTAATTAATTAGTTGATTTTAATTCATAAGATCAAATAATTAATTACATATCATATAAATCGAAAAAGTGGGGCTAGTTTTTAATACTCAATTCACCCCCCCCCCCTCTTTCGTATTCGATCAATAAATCGAAGCATAAGCCACAACCTTACCCTTCTGCATTAACACACAACCCAAACCAGATTTTGATGCATCACAATAGACATCAAACTCAACACCCTCTTCAGGCAAAGTTAACACTGGAGCAGTAGTCAATCTCTTCTTTAATTCCTGAAACGCTGATTCATAGGCTCCGGTCTAAATGAACTTGGATTCCTTCTTCATAAGCTGAGTCATAGGCTTCGCGATCCTTGAGAAATCATGCACAAATCGACGATAGTAACCAGCCAAACCAAGGAAACTCCGGATCTCATTCACATTCTTCGGACTCTCCCAATCGACCACAGCTCGAATCTTCGAAGGATCAGCCATAACTCCATCTTCAGATATCACATGACCAAGGAAGGTCACCTCTTTAAGCCAAAACTCGCACTTCAAAAATTTAGCATACCACTTCTGCTTGCGAAGTGTCTCCAAAATAACACGAAGATGATCCTTGTGTTCCACCTTGTCTCTCGAGTAAATCAGTATGTCGTCTATGAACACCACAACAGACTTGTCCAAATTGTCGCTGAAAGTGCGGTTCATCTGATCCATGAAAACCGCAGGAGGATTCGTCAAACCAAAAGGCATAACCACAAACTCATAGTGACCATACCTCGAACGAAAAGCAGTCTTTGGAATGTCCTCTTTCCTAACTGGAATATGATGGTAACCTGACCTCAGATCAATCTTCGAGAATACACTAGCCCCACGGAGCTGATCAAACAAATCCTCGATCCTTGGCAAGGGATACTTATTCTTGATAGTCACCTTATTCAGCTCACGATAATTGATGCATAATCGCAAGCTACCATCCTTCTTCTTGACGAACAAAACAGGAGCACCCCAAGGCAAAGCACTCGGACGAATAAAACCCTTATCGATCATTTCCTCAAGTTGTTTCTTAAGCTCTTGTAGCTCATTTGGCGCCATACGATAAGGAGCTTACGAAATGGTACCAGTACCAGACAACAAATCAATCGAGAACTCCACATCACGCTCAGGTGGAATACCAGATAGATCCTCAGGGAAAACATCAGGAAACTCTCTAACTATGGGAATCTCCTCCAACTTAGGTGCTGCAGACACATATCGAACACTACACAGATAGATTTGATGACCCTTTCTACCCATGCTCACCATCTTCATAGTAGATACCCATTTCACATTCGGCATTACTCTAACACCCTGATACGACAATCTAGCACCACTAGGACTCTTGAGCAAAATCTTCTGATCTCTACACTGAAATCTAGCATCATAACGAGCTAACCAATCCATCCCCAAAATCACATCAAAATATCCTAGGTTAAATTGGACAAGATCGACTGGAAGGATCGCCCCTGCAATACTGACAGGTACGTCCTCGAATAGAACTGAACAAGAAACAATCTCACCCGTAGGGAGGGAAATTGCGGCATTGACGGATGAGGAAGGGATAAGTCCAGCACGGACGACAAAGGATTCGGATACAAAAGACATTGATGCACCCGTATCGAATAAAACAAAAGCAGGTAAAGATTGGACCAGAAAAGTACCCGTAACCACATACGGATTAGCTCAGCCTCTACACGACTCATAACGAACACTCGACTAGTCTTCGGAGCATCAACCTTTGGCTTCTGGGGACAATCAATAGCCTTGTGTCCCGGAGCTTTGCAAGTGAAGCAAGTGATAGGGTCACCAGTACTACAATACTTACCAGGGTGGTATGCCTTGCCACACTTGAAGCAATCCATACCTCTCCTAGCTTGACCCTGATCGCGCGAAGCGTACGGACGAGCCTCGAACTTTTGCTTCTTTCCGGACGATTGATAGGATTTAGGAGCAACATAAGGCCTCTTAACGAACTTGGTCTTTGCATTTTCCTCAGCCTCAGTAGCCTGAACAGAATCATAGATGCTGAGAGCACGATCATACGCTTGTTGGAACGAAGTCGAAGGAATGCCAGACATAGCAGTCTTGACTTTGGGAGCCACATTCTTCTCATAGCAACGAGTCCTCGAATCCTCGTCCATAGCCAAGGAAGTAACAAATCGTGATAACCTCACAAATTTGTTGGTGTACTCCTCGACGGTCATCGGACCCTGAGACAAACGAAGGAACTCTTGCTCCTTTTGCCATCTCATCTCTTTAGGATAAAATCTCTTCTTCAGAGCTTCAAGAAAACAGCCCAGCCAAAATCCGGCTGAACCTCCAAACCAGCTCTAACGACAGTCCACCAGTTGTCAGCCTCATCCTTCAGGTAGTAGGTAACAATATTCACCTTCTGACCATCAGGACACTCAGTAGCAAGAAACAGCTTCTCGATCTCCCGAATCCAAGCTTCCAAAGCCGTAGGATTATTAGCATAATCATAGGTAGGGGGACGGTGACGAGCAAAGTGGTCAAACACAGACTGTTGCGGACGGTTGTTGTTGTTGTTGTTGTTGTTGTTGTTGTTGTTGTTGTTGTTGTTGTTGTTGTTGTTGAGATGAGTAGTAAATCCTTGAACCATATCTGCTAGCGCATCCTCAAGCCTTCTGATGCGTTCAGCATCGGCTTCGTTACCAATTTCGTTTTCAGTTCCAGTGCGCACCATCTGTAAAACAGAAGTTTGTTTTCTAGTTGTAACAACCCGAAAAGTACCCAATTTGCTTAAGCAATAGCTTATGGATACTTTTCAGTAGAACTTAAGTTTTTAATATTGGAATTTTTGTTCCGAGTCGTATTTCGAAATTCCGCGTTCGTATTTGGAATTTTTGAGAGATTTCATGAAAAGACCGTTTTTGGTCATATTTGACTTTTCTTGACTTTTAAACCGTCTTTGACTTTTTCTTGACTTTTTAAAGTCGTCATTGACTTTTTCTTGACTTTTAAGTCGTCCTAAACTTTTCTGGACTTTTAAGTCATCTTCGACTTTTTTCGACTTTTCAGTCAACTTTGACTTTCGTTGACTTTTCCCGACTCGTCTCATAATTTTGAAGACCGAAATTTTATTTAAAAAAAATTATATTTTTGATTTATTTTTATTTATATTTATTATGATTTATCATAATTTAATATAATTATTTTGAATTTATTTTGAATTTAAAGAATAACTTTTACGGTTTTTAATCGAACGTCATTTAACTATTCCCGACGCATCGTAATGCGCGCAACAAAATCGAAACTCGACTTTGGCATGAGTCACACGTTGATGTCATCGCTTTCCACTCACCATTAGATGTTTTATGTATTTTGATTAAAATAATCAAAATATCTAGATATTTACTTACTTTATCGATCCGTCAACGAAGATTACGCAAATCGAGCAAAAACAGACCGAATCCTCACCATATCACACGGCTACTTTAGTGCTCTAATAGATCTTGATATTTTAATTTCTTTTGATTAATATATCATAATATCTAGATATTATTTTACTTTATCGATCAGTTAACGAAAACTACGCAAAACGCTCGAAATCAGACCGATTCTTCACCATACCACACGGCTCAAAAGTCCTCTAATAGGACTTGATATTTCATTACTTTTGAATACAATATCTTAATATCTAGATATTGGGTGTAATTAACTTTATCGTTAATTATATTTAATCATTTACCGTAAAATAATTATTAAACGCGAGTCAATTACGGAACAACAATTTCAAAACTCTACACCTTTATTGGTCTATAATTACACGGCACACACACACCCCACTTTACTCACAAACAACTTTTCATTTTACAACAAATCAAAATAAGATCAAAACATCACTTTATTAAATCGTTCTTCGTGTTCTTCGTTGTTCATCTTATGTTCTTCATCGTTCTTGAGCAAAACCTCCATAAATCCTTCATTTCTTAATTAAATCCTTCCTAAATTATATTTCTAGGATCTCCTCTTCGCTCTCCATCTTCTAGTACGGTTTATTTTCAATTCCGTCAAAATCGTTTTCAACATTTAATTATGGAAAATTAAGTTTAAGTTCTAATAATTGTTTTCTTGTTATTTCTTATAGGGGAAGAGTTTGAAGACGAATTTGGAGACTCTTATATTTTGGGTGAAGACTAGTAGAAGGGTTTTCTTAATTATTACTTCTTATATTTTGTGTGCTAAGTGGTTTGCTAGCTAAGGTAACAATTCCGATTTACTCGACGAATTAATGTCACATAGCCTTTGGGTTTTAGTTTATGTTCATGTTATGGTTATCTAGGATTTGAGTTAGTAATATAGCCTTTAGTTTTATTTATTTGGATTTTGGTTCATCTTTATATTTTTGGTTCATGTTTTATGATTTATGGATTTTTTAGCTAGTAATATGTTAAGTAGTGGTTATTATGTTGTTTTATGATTTTTGATGATTTTTATGTTGTATGGAATTTTATTGTTGTTTTATGATTTTTGATGATATTTTTATGTTGTATGGAATTTTATTGTTGTTTTATGATTTTGGATGATTTTTAAGTTGTAGAGAATTTTTATGATGATTTATTGTTTTTGATGATTTTTAAGTTGTAGGAAATTTTTATGATGATTTATTATTCTTGAAGAATTTTAATTATTTTTACTAAGTTATGATTTTTATGTTGTTTAGAAAATTTTAACAAGTTTGTTGTTCTTGATGAATTTTGATGATTTTTAATAAGTTATAATTTTTATGTTGTTTATGAAATTTTAACAAGTTTAGTGTTCTTGACAAATTTTGATGATTTTTTATAAGTTATGATTTTGTATGATGTTTGTTAAAATGGTTGTTTGATGATTAAAAACATGTTGGAATTGATTTGATGTGGTTTGTTGGGTGAACCGTGGGGTTTGGACTGAACCGGACCAAACCAGGCCGGTCCAGGCCGGTTCAGACCGGTCTGGGTTGGTCCATGGTGGGTCCGGGTTTTGGTCTTTGGTTTGTGTCGATGTTTGGTTGTTTAATTGTTGTTTTGACGGGTTTTAATTATGTTAAAGCATGCGGGAAATATTAGAAAACGGTTTTAGTACAAGTTAGGAAAATCAGCCACTTTAGCCCATTTAGGTCGTGGGGCCCAAATCAGGCCCATGTGGGTCCGGCCCAATTCAGCCCGTGGGTCCCACCTTGGGACTCGTGTCGGTTTTTGAGTTATCGTCATTTTTATCGTGTTTTGTAATATTTAGCAAGTGGGAAGTATTAATAAGTAAAATATTTAATTAAAAAGGTTTTCATAAAAATTATTATTTCTCACATGTTAGAAATTATAATAGGAGATTAGTTTACGTTGAAATCATTTAAGTCAAGCGGGTTTTGGGTATAATATGATAATTCACATGTTCGAAGTAGTAATAAAATAACATGTAATGAATATGTTGATTTTATGTCTATGTGATAAAGACTCTGCTTCTAGCCGGTTTGATCCCAAAGCGCCGTTTGGTCAAACTAAGATCTAGTCAGCCCCGATTTGACTGATGACCCGTCGCGGGACTCGGGTCGGGGATTTGTCTTCAAGTAAAGTTGTATTTAATTAATGAATTAGCCTTAGTAGATATGAGGCGATATGATAATTGTTTATTACTTATATGCAATTAGTCACATGATAGGATGTTTCCCTGTGACTGTTTTATTATATGGTTGGTGTCGTGTTGACTAAGTACCCATAGAGAATTATGAGTATATGGCGTCTTGACCATACTAATTCTAAATGAGTATCTTGGACCATGACATTGATAGGCCCGTACTATCTTTAACGAGTATATAGTTCACTGCTTGATAGCTTTTGTGTCACGGCCTGGGGGGCTTATCTCCAAGTCGGGGCATGGCATCCTACGAGTTCCGCTTTGGGAAGGGAGCCAGCTTAAGTACTAGCCATCTCTGCTTAGGGGGTCGCCTAGTAGAGTTTCTCGTGTACGGTTATGTCATGAGACGGGGAATGGAATAGTTGTTGTCGCTAGGTCTGATCAGTCTAGGACTAGGATGTTTTTCTACCTTGTGGTATAGCCTCGAGTTACAGAAGTCGACTATCGATGGTCCTAAGAACTTATGCCTGTTTGTAGAAGTATTGGTCTTTCATGTTTGTATGATTCTATGAGTTTTAGAAGGTGAGATGCAAGCCGGCTAAGATTGATAGAGTTTGGATTCCCGATTGTTAACTGATTCACATGATTACGTGTTGATTAGGGTTTGAGTGTATCATGGCCATGTTACAGGGTAACCTCTGAGCTAGCATACCATCTTCCCTACCTCTTGTTATAGTTTATTATCGGATTCACATGATAGCTTTCGCATGATAGGTTATATGTTAGTTAATTGTTTCATAACATGAAAAGCATATCATATATGTTAAGGTTTTGTATTTTCCATATACATTGCTTTTATGTTATTCATGTTTTATTAAACTCGACATTTCGTGGCTGGGAGACCTCGGAGTTACTCCCCACTGACTGTGGCTTCCGTGTTTATATTTAATGCGGTCGAACAGGTGGTGAATGCATATTTGGGTACATTGACGAGCTAGCGAGCGCAGTATTACCTTGGACCTATATTCGGTTCTTAGGATTGTATATTATTATACACTCCTTTTATTTCAGTATTTATACGGGAGATATGTCTCCCGTCTTGTATAATTCTTATGTAAAATTTTAGTTTCCTTTTTGTATGAACCTTTTTATTTATGACACCCTTTGTTATGTATTAAATTATTTTTTTTCTTTCCGCAAATTTGAGGGTGTCACAGTTGGTATCAGAGCATTTTTGCTCCCGACGCACGTTTGTGTACCCTTGTATAAATAACTTGACCTTAATAAAATAATAAACTTGTGAGATAGAAGGGTAGGATGGATAGATTAGGATTTATGTTGTAGTCTATTTGTTTATGCTAATTGTTAGGAGTAACTTAATTTGTTTTGTTTCTTATGAAGACGGTTGGACCGCGTGTTGAAGAGATCGTTGTTGGTGCCAACCAGGTCCCTCCGCATAAAGAAGACAATTGCCAAGGACGCTATGCTTGGGTGGCTAGCCAGATTGCTAGGAGCAATATTACGCCTTAGGGTGGAATATGTGTTACCTAGAAGGAGTATCCTCTACCGAAGATATGAAGATTTATAAGCCTAATTGAAGTGAATTCCTTCTTAATCTATGAATTCTCTCGTCCTTATAATGTTATGCCTCTTCCTTCTATCTAGGTGCTTCTTTCTCCTCCAACCTATTTACCTCTTGGAAATTACTCTTAATAGTTCCTCCATTATACCATTGGTATCCTTACCTCCCTCTTGTAACATTTTTTATGGATGTCATCACCATCGGATTGTGGTATATTATACTTAGTCGGAAGAACTTTGAATCTTGTGGAATATTAGTGTTTGTTAGAATGAACTTGTGATTTGGGGAAAATAGTATAGATCTAATTTCACTCTATGGTGGTGAGAGTTGGTATCCTTGAGAAAGGTGTGGTAAGGTATGTTTAATGATTTTAATGCTAGATACTTGTCATGAACGGTGTGTAAATAGTTCATGATATTCGATGGTGTAAGATCGAATGAGTTGGCTAGGACTTCTTAACTCATTAGTAATTTAGTCTTTTGGACTTAGAAGTTTAGTATTGGTTTGAAGACCATGCTTATGATATGTCTATTTTGGAGTAAATAAGAAGTTTCGAATATGGTAACTAACCATCCTATTAAGCTAGTTCCGTGTTTAGATAATTATGAGGATTTGAGGATAAACTTAGGATGAAATTCTCCTAGTGGTTTTAAAATATGAAAGCTTGAAGTTGCAATATCTTTTGAGGATCGAAATAAGCTTAATAATAGTTGTAGTTATGGTTAGAAAGTTGAGTGATTTTTAATGTTACTTGGGAATTTGTTGTCGTTAAATGTTGGACCCTAACGGGAATAAATACTTTGTGGAATTAGGATTTGATGACACAACTTGAGGAATATCGACATAAGCGAAAACCGATGTATTAAGAGTTTGGAAGAGATAAATAAATTGATTACGGTCGCATTGCCCTTTGTTTGGCAAAAGTTAAGGGAATCGAGATTTGTGTGATTAATCTCTTTGAGGTTTCGAGATTCAACTTTTGAGGATGAGAGGGTTTATTGTAAATAATTTGGATAATAAATTTTTGGGAATAAGTTGGATTAAAGGATTTCATCGTAAGTTCTTTACTTTGTGGTGGTTAGCGGTCCTGTTCCCTTAATTATAAATATTTTGATGGTGATTTCCAATAATAGTTTCGATGGACCTTATAAGATTCTAATGGAATTAAATAATTGGGAGTGGTTACTCGATGTGTTAGGCTTATGAAGTATCTTGGTAGGAATCCGATGATTGAAATGTTGAGGATATATTGCATTCTCTTGAGGACTAGTTTACTTGTACAGTTAGTATTGTCGAGTTACAATCGACATTAGAATTTTCATAGAGGGAAGATAGTATTGGGGTTCATCCTTCGTTCTTCTTTCTTCTTTCCTTCTTTCTTTCTTTCTTCTTTCAATTCGATTTATTCTTTCGAATATTCCGTTCCTTCTATCGATTATCACTTCTCTTAGATAGATTGCTATAAGCCTTAGTTAGAAAATTTAGGCATAGATAAAAGAGTAATTATCTTTACTACGAAAATTTTGAACTAAATGCTTTTGGAAATGTTATGATTTCAAGTATTTTACCGTCAAGGAGTGTTGAGACTTGTTATTGGAGACGTTCGATAACTAGTTTCTCATAAATTGATGCGAAAATGTATCTTTTAAAGTCTTTGATTTGGGACGTCGATGTTCTTAAACTGCAGCTGAGAACTTTCCGTACCATTGATAAGACTCAGTATTTATATTACAAGTATATTTTAACAGTTTTGAAATAGACCTACATATATGTTACGTTCTTTCTCCTAAGTTTCGAGGACGAAACTTTTTAAAAGGAGGGGTGATTGTAACAACCCGAAAAATACCAATTTTTCTAGTAAAAATATTTACTAACACTTTTCAGTAGAACTTAAGTTTTTAAAATAGGAATTTTTGTTCGGAGTCTTATTTTGAAATTCCGCGTTCGTATTTGGAATTTCTGAGAGATTTCATGAAAAGACCGTTTTTAGTCATCTTTGACTTTTCTTGACTTTTAAGTCGTCTTTGACTTTTCTTGACTTTTTAAAGTCGTCATTGACTTTTCTTGACTTTTAAGTCGTCTAAACTTTTCTTGACTTTTAAGTCATCTTTGACTTTTCTCGACTTTTCAGTCAACTTTGACTTCCGTTGACTTTTTCCCGACTCGCCTCATAAGTTTGAAGACCGAAATTTTATTTAAAAAAATAATATTTTTGATTTATTTTTATTTAGATTTATTAAGATTTATCATAATTTAATATAATTATTTTGAATTTATTCGGAATTTAAAGAATAACGTTTACGGTTTTAACCGAACGTCATTTAACTATTCCCGACTCATCGTAAATCCCGTAACAAAATCGAAACTCGACTTTGGCATGAGTCACACGCCCATGTCATCGTTTTCCACTCACTTGAGATATTTTAATTGTTTCGATTAAACTAATACAAATATCTAAGATATTTGTAGCTTTATCGATCCGTCCGTTTAAATTACGCAAAGCGCTCAAAATCAGACCCGATTCCTCTCCATTTCACACGCCCCATGTCACCTATTTTTCACTCATGTTAGATCTTTTAATTAATATGATTAAACTAATAATAATATCTAAGATATTTGTAACTTTATCGGTCTGTCAACTTAAATTCCGCAATCGCTTAAAAACAGACCCGATTTGTCTTCATTTCTCACGTCTCCTTTGTCCTCTCTTTGACCTTGATATTTTCTTTCTTTTCATTTTAATAACATAATATCTTGATATTTAGTATAATTAACTTTATCGTTAATTATATTTAATCGATTACCGTAAAATAATTATTAATCGCGAGTCAATTCCGTAACAATAATTTCAAAACCCGACATCCATCTTGGCCTATATTTACACGGCTCACACAACACTCCACTCACTAACAACTTTTCATTTGTCAACAAATCAAATAAAGATCAAAATATCGCTTTCTTTAATCGTTCTTCATTTGTTCTTCGTGTTCTTCAATTGTTCATCATCGTTCTTGAGCAAAACCTTCATAAAATCTTCATTTCTTAATTAAATCCGTCCTAACTTATATTTCTAGACTCTCCTCCTCGCTCCCCATCTTCACGTACGGTTTATTTTCAATTCCGTCAAAGTCGTTTTCAACACTTTAATTATGGAAAATCTATTTTTTACTTCTAATAATGTTTTACTTGTCATTTCTTATAGGGGAAGATTTTGAAGACGAGTTTGGTGACTCGTATATATTAGGGGAAGATTAGAAGACGGGTTTCTTAGTTTATAATTCTTATTTTGGTGCTAATTTATTTTTCTAGCTAAGGGAACGA
>JAIUZE010066256.1:0-25985 GCA_022085475.1 Heliosperma pusillum
TAGTTAGAGAAAGTTTTCTCTCAAAATTGGGCGATTCCCGCCATTTTGACGCCATGGCTAGAGGGAGAGGAAGGCCACCTAAAGCTAGAGTTGCTTGCATTGGAGATTCTGAAGCCTCTTCTCAAGAGAATTTTGTTGATTCTGGTACTTCTCTGGATAATCTTGGGACTCCTGCGGGTTTTTTGGAAACCCAGGTAAAACCCACGACTTCCACCATTAATGCTCTTATTGATCAAGCTTTACATAATTCTTGCTCTCCTCGAGTTTCTCCTCCTAGTTCTGTACAGAATTCTTTGATAAATCAGGGTTCAGCGCCTAATTTGTTAGTTAATTCTGCTGTTTCTGGGTTAAATTCTGCTATTGGGAATGGCCCTGTTCTTGATAATGTGACTGTTTCTGAACTTGATAATAATGATGTGATTGTCCCTGTTCTTGTTAAATCGTCTGTCAAAGATCCAATTCTGGTGGATGAGGGTACTAAGAACATTAAGAATACCGCAAATTGGAAAAATGTGGTTAAGGGTAGTAAGAATCTAGGGATGAGCCTCGTTTACCTTGAGGGGATTGCAGATTCTGAGGAAATTACTGTCGAGATGGATGACATTGCCAATGAATTAGATGTTTGGAAACATGCTTTGATGGGCAATGTCATAGGTGCTAAACCTTCACTCAAAATGATGCAAGATTTTGTAAGTAAGAAGTGGAACCATGTCAAACAACCCATTGTTCAATATTTTAAGAAAGGCTGGTTTAGTTTTCGATTTGACAATAAGGAAGACTTGGATACTGTGCTCAGAACAGGGCCTTGGAAGATGGGATCTAACACCCTTATTCTGAAGCATTGGAGCCCTACTTTCTCTTTAGAAATGGAGAGAGTTTCCATTTTACCAATCTGGGTTCTTTTCCCAGATTTGGATCCCTTTCTCTGGACTGATATTGTGCTTAGTAAGATGGCAAGTAAGATTGGCAAGCCTCTGTTTGCAGATATTCCTACTACCACTAAGTCTAGACTGTCTTTTGCTCGAGTCTTGATTGAGGTTGATGTGGCTAAGGATCTTCCAGATCAAATCCTGCTCAATGTTCCTTTTTGTGGCCATACCACTCAGAGGGTGGATTATGAATGGAGGCCTTTTCTTTGTAAGCATTGTGGGAAACTTGGGCATGAACAATCTTCCTGCAAATGGGTTAAGAAAGATGGCAGGCCTGCTGTCCCTGCTTCTAAGGGGGTTGTTAGGAAGGCTTTTCAGCCTGTGACAGTTGCTAAGGAGAGGGTCTCTTCTGGTGTTCCTCTGGCTGGCTTGCAATGCAAGGAGATAGGTGGTACCTCAGTCTCTTCAGAGGCTCCTACTGCGTCTGGTAATGTGCAGAATGGAGCATCTGTGAGAACTGTAATGCACTCAGGACCTCCTGTGCTAGGCCATGTTCAAGATCATCAGAATGAAGCCACTCCTAAGGCTAATAGGTCTCCCCGGATTACCTCTGTTGGGGTGATTTCTGGAAGCCCAGGGCGAGGTGGTACCTCAGACTCTTTACAGGTTTGTCCCATTGCTCAGGAGAAGGGGGCTGGGAAGCAAGGGCACCTGGTGCAGACTTCTTCCTTCTCTTCTGAGGGTGGTGGCAGGCTACTAGAGAGCTCTGTCATGCACTGTGAACCCCTGGGGAGGAGTTCCCCTTTGCAGATTGATAATCCTACTTTAGTCATTTGTAATCAGTTTGAGGCTTTAAGCCCCTCAGCTCACCTAGAGGATTCTGTTAATGACCCAGGGCAGATTTTGGGGGATCCTGGCCCTCTCTCCTCTTTTTGAGATGAAGATTTCCACCTGGAATATTAGGGGGATGAATGACATCCTCAAAATAAATGAAGTCACGGACTTTATGAAGTTTAATAATGTGGATGTTCTTGGAATTTTAGAAACTAGAATTAAGGAGAGAAAAGCCACTAAAATTATTAAGGGGGATTTCTCTCCTTATAGTGTCACTACAAATTATGATTGTCATCACAATGGTAGGATTTGGTGTGTTTGGAATGCTGCTCGAATTAATCTCCATATTCTTAAGGTTACTGCTCAATACTTGCACTGTCATGTTAAGCATATTGTTTCTGGTCAGGAGTTTTTTCTTACTCTTGTATATGGGTTTAATGATGGTGATAGAAGGAAGGAGATTTGGGATTTTCTTCATCAAACCTCTTTGACTGAAGCTTGGTTAGTGATGGGGGATTTCAATGTAGTTAGGAATCTTGATGAAAGGATTAGTCCTAATGAACCTGATTTTGCTGACATCACTGACTGTAATAATGGTATTCTCATGGCTGGACTTGATGATCTTGTTGGGACTGGCTGTGAGTTCACTTGGACTAATAAACAGGAGAGCACCACTAGAGTTTGGTCTAAGCTGGACAGAGCCCTTGTTAATTTGGGATGGCTGCTTAAGTTCCCTAATAGCTCTGCTAATTTCATGGCTCCTGGGATCTCTGATCACTCTCCTGTGATGATTACTATTTTTGAGGAGGTTTACCCCAAGAGGAGATTTAACTTCCTTAATTGCTGGACTGCTCATGATTCTTATAATGACCTTATTGCTAATGCTTGGCAAGTAGGGGTTCAGGGGACTCCTATGTTCTCCTTATTTGCTAAGCTTAAGGTTGCAAGGAATGCTCTTAGCTCCTTCCATAAGGCTAATTTTTCTAACATTACTATCAGGGCAAAGGAGGCTAAGGAGGCTCTCCTGTCTTGCCAAGATGAATTGCAGAATTCTCCTCTTTCTAGCTCTATTATTCATACTGAGCAACAGCTTCTTCAGAAGTTTAAGAGCCTTAAGAAAGCTGAACTTAGTGCTTTAATGCAGCGAGCTAAAATTCAGGAAGTTAAGCAAGGGGATTGCAGTACTAGTTACTTCTATGCTAAGATTAAGGAGAGAAAAGCTAAGCAGAATATTGGGGATATTGTTGATCACCATGGCATTCACCATCATGGTCTTGATAATGTGGCTTCTGCCTTTGTTCATTACTATCAGGAGCTTTTGGGTGCTAAGGTCCCTGTCAAGGACCTTGATATTGGGTTCCTTTCTAAGGGATCTATGGTATCTGGGTCTGAGAATAGCTATCTTTGTAGCCCTATTTCTGATGAGGAAATTAGGCAGGCCCTTTTTGGGATTGACTCTAACAAAAGTCCTGGTCCTGATGGGTTCTCTTCTGAATTCTTCAAGCACTCCTGGCACCTAATTAAGCCTGACTTTTGTAAGGCCATTCACTCCTACTTTCTCTATGGGATTATGGCAAAGCAGGCCAATGCTACTCTTATTTCTCTCATTCCTAAGAAGGATACTCCTAAGTCTGTTCAAGACTTTAGACCTATTTCCTGCTGCACTGTTATTTACAAGACTATAAGCAGAATTCTTAGTAATAGACTGAAAGGGGTCTTACATAACCTCATTGGTGAAGAGCAAGGGGCTTTTATTCCTGGTAGGAGCCTTTTTGAGAATGTCATGCTTTCTCAAAATCTGGTTAAAGGCTACAATAGGAAAAATGTAACCCCTAGATGTCTTATTAAAGTGGATATTAGGAAAGCTTTTGATACTCTGCAATGGGACTTCATCAGTAACATGCTTCATGCTTTTGGCTTTTCCCCTGTCTTCATTAAATGGATTATGGGCTGCATTACTGGTTCCTGGTTCTCTGTGAATGTTAATGGGCAAATTAAAGGGTTCTTTAAAGGTAAGAGTGGCATCAGACAAGGAGACCCCCTGTCTCCTTATCTGTTTGTCCTTAGCATGTAGGTTTTGTCCAGATATTTGAGAAATTTAAAAGAGGAACTTAATGTCTCCCTTCATCCTAAATGTGTCCAGACTAATCTGACCCATATGGTTTTTGCTGATGATCTTATGATCTTCACCAGGGGGGACACCCCTTCTGTTACCACTGTGGTCAACATTCTTCAGGACTTTGGTGACTGGTCTGGTTTAATAGCTAATAAGGATAAGACTAGTATATACTTTGGTGGGGTTTCTTCCCTCATTAAGTCTGAAATTCTTTCTAGCACTGGTTTTGAAACTGGTCTCTTCCCTTTCAGATATCTAGGGGTTCCCCTGCATGCTTCCTCTCTCAATCAAGATAAGTATGGCACTTTAATCAGAAAGATCCAGAGTTCTGTTCTTCACTGGTCCACTAGATACCTTTCCTATGCTGGTAAGGTTCAACTTTTAAATTCTGTCATCTTTGGGATGGAAAACTTTTGGTGTGCCAGCTTTTTGCTTCCTCAGGGTGTAATTAAGGCTATTAATAGGATTTGTAAAGACTTCTTCTGGTCTGCAGAAGGCAAGCATCAAACCTATAAGAGTTGGGCTAGCATTTGTACACCCTGGTCTGAAGGAGGGTTTGGTATAAAGGAGCTTCTTGCTTGGAACAAAGCTCTGATGCTTAGATGGGTCTGGCTCATTGAGCAAGATAAAAGGGGGGCCTGGCTCAACTGGCTTAAGAGTTACTACATAAGGCAGCAGGATTTCTGGACTATGGACATTAAGGAAAGATACTCTGAGAGCTTCAAAGGCATTTTGAGGGTTAGAGACCACTGTATACAACTCAATGGGGGTGTGATGGCTGCTAAACACTTCATTGCTCAATGTGGCTCGCAGGGAAAATTCTGTGCTAGCAAGGCTTATGATCTGTTTAGAACCCATCATGATATTCTAATCTGGACTAAGTCTCTTTGTCCTGCCCTTCCTAGGCATAGAATCATTTCTACTTTGGCTGCTCAAGGGAAACTGGCTACCATTGATAACATTCAGAGAAGAGGTCTGCAGCTTGCTAACAGATGCAGTCTTTGTAATGCAGCCTGTGAGAGTCATGGGCATCTCTTCTTTACATGTTCCTACTCTGCCATGGTCTGGCAGAGCATCCTCTCTTGGATGGATATCAGGAGGAGAGGGCTCAGTTTGATTGCTGAGCTATACTGGATTCAGAATAGGAGAAGAAGGAAGCATTGGCATAGCATCTGGCTTAGATGTAGTATAGCAGCTACTGTATATTACATATGGTGGGAGAGGAATGCTAGGGTTTTCTCTAGGCTTCATAGACCAGTGGAATGTCTTGTTCGACAGATTCAGTTAGTTGTTAGTATTAGAATTTTAGCTATTCCTAAGGATGTTGTATATAATGAGATTATAGATAATCTCAATAGTTGAGAGAGTCATTCTTTTAACTCTTAGGGGATATTCTTGTAAGATCTTTGTATTCTTTTTTTTTTCCCTTGAGGATTAATAAGAGTCTATACCTGTCTTGCAAATAATAATAATAATAATAATAATAATTAATAATAATAATAATAATGAAAATAAATGGGGACTTGCCCTTGAATCCTCAGGAAAACTCCTTACTTCTTCAAGTCTTAATAATTTCTTTTGCTCCTCAAATTAAAAAAACAATACTAATAATAGAGAGAGAGGGTTGCGTTTTGCGATTTAGGGCTTTGGCCGTCTGCTGCAACTTGCACTGTTGTAGCCTGCTCTGCCCCTATTCGGGCCGCCGCCTCTGACCGAGCCAGCCCGACCAAGCCCGCCGGCTAAGGTGAGGCTGTGTTGGTGGTTTCAATTTCGTGTTGCGTTGGTGGTTGTTTGTGCTGGGATCGCGCAAGCAGTTACTCTTGCCGTCGTCCGCTGGAGTGCGTCGTTAACCACCGCATCAGGCCGCAGGTCGCCGGTGCTGGTTGTGTATTTTCGTCGTGGCTGTTCCTTGTCATGGCAATTTGATCGCGTCGGCGTCGGTTGTTGTGCTAGCGTTGTGTTGCCTCCTACTGGGGTTACTGGTTTTGGCCGGTGTTGGTGGTCACTGTGGTGGCTGGTTGTGGGATGTGTTGTGGTCGCTGTGATGGTGGCCGGGTCTTTCTTGCCTTGCACGTGAGCTGCGACCATGCAAGTGTGTCGTGTCATTAGTTTTTCTCATTTTTATTAGGGTGGTCAATCTTTTTCTTGAGGACAGATGTCCACTAGCTCTTGGTGAGTACATTGCCAGCGCTCCGCTCACGTCGCTTGTTAAACCTGGTGGTGGTGTTTGTCCTACTGATGTTTGCACCGTCTGGAGACGTCTTGTTTCTAAGGTAGGTGCTTGTTTGGTTGGTCCTTCTTTGTGTTCTTATTTTGTTGGTCTTCAGTTTGGGGTTGGGGTGTCCGGTGGAGGAGAGGTTGTCTTGCATGCTTTGAATCGTTTCATTGAGGCTCGTGGTGGGGATGCAGGGCTTTCTATGTTGCTGGTTGATTTACAGAATGCTTTCAACGTTGTTGATCGTGTAACCATGCTTTTGGAAGTTCGCCGTCGTTGCTCGGTTCTTTCTCGTTGGGTTGAGTTATGTTACTCTAGTCCTGCCCGTCTTTATTATGGGGAACATTATTTGTAGTCTTGTCAGAGAGTCCAGCAGGGTGATCCTTTGGGACCCTTGCTTTTCGCTTTGGTTTTGCATTCCTTGGTGTGCAATATACGGGACTCTTTTGATTCAAGTTTGCAAGCTTGGTACTTGGATGATGGCACCATTGTTGGGGATACTTAGGAAGCAGGGAAGGTTTTGGATTTGATTATGGCAAATGGTCCTCAGTTTGGTCTCCATCTTAATGTCGCTAAGACTGAGGGTTTTGGGCCTACTGAGGATCACCGGGGTCGACATCCTGATGTTTTCCCTCCTTCCATTGCTCGGCCTTTCCGTGGTGTTTCTGTTTTCGGTGGGCATGTGATCGGGCCTGTCGCAAGCCCTGGTCAAAGATAATTACCCAGACTAGGCTAATAACAAATTAATGTAATTAGGGAAGTAGGGGTCGATCCTCAGGGAGATGGTGTTTCCTATAGAATATGAAATGTCTTGCAATTGGGTCTTATCTAACGAGTATCTGGGTTTTGGGGGTTTGATTTCTAAACTAATAAAAAAGCATACATGAAAACAAATAAAAAGCAAATCAAAACGAAAACAAATAAAGCAGGTGATGAAAATTAACAATGATAGAAAAGCATCTAGGGAAGTAGATTCACACATGTAGATTGACATATTGATGAAATTGGATTTGGAACATGCAAATAATTCATTGTGAGTTCGTAAGAATGATGTGTTCATTACAATCATAGATCAGATTGTCTAGCAGGCTTTTAGGCGTTTTACTAGGTCTTAATCTACCATGTCATGCTTTGTCTATTCAATTCTTGTATCTCTACCTTGGAAAAGAATTCTATTCTAGTCAAGGATTTTGGCCAAAAATCGTCAACTATCGTTATAGTCCAAACATGCATAGACACAATGTTTTAAAGGCACAATTTCTTTATCCAATTTTCATCTTTTAATTAACCTAACATGGATACCCTACACCCTAGAAAGGTGAATACTCACTCATAATAGTATTTAGATCTAGATTGATTTTAACAATTAAAACTAGGCTAGACATGTTTATTGATTTTTGATATTATAAGATGATAATAACAATTCTAAATCAACGATCTAATGAAATAAAATGATTACAACGGTATTTAAATTGAATCTAAGACAACATGTAAGGAAAACAATGATCAAATAAAAAACATAAAGAACTTAAACAAAAGATAAGACATAAATACCTACATGACGATCAAATAGCGATAATGATGAAATATAAATATCCAAATAGAAATTTCCTTGCATATCTTTGACGATCCATGTATTACAATACTTGAATAATATAAAAGAACTAAGAACCAGAAGTTTTTATTATTTCTAAACTAAAAAATAGGCATAAGAGAAGATGGAGATCTAAACATAAAAGGAGAAATGTAAAAAACAATTTTTAAGGGAAAATGGAGGCTAGGGTTTCCAAGACTAATCTAGGGTTATGTAAAGAGAGAAGTGTGTTGAGATGTGGTGGCTGAGGCACTCCTTATATAGGCTAGGTTTCGTGGGGAAGGGGTCATACATTAAACATATAGGACAAAATAAAGGAAGTCGAAGCAAAAGCTCAGATCAGCAAATATACCCGATCGGGTACACTACTTACCCGATCGGGTATGTAGTAATCTGGATGCTTTGACTTTTGTTTCATCTCCCTTAGCCTATGACTTGACATTCATTATCCCCTTGACCTTTTGAGTCGGGTTTGATGATAGGGTTTGATGTAAAATGATGATTTCTTCGCCTAACTGATCGATCTTATGACAACTGCGAAATCGTCTTTGCTTCTTCTTTCTTTTGAATTAGTGAACCTTCTTGGAATGCCTTTGACTTGGTCAAGCTTGCTTCTCAAATCGTCGGGTTCTAGGCAAATGCTCGGAAATATAGAAAAATGGCGTAGAAACGTCACTTTCCCTACAAAACAGGTTAGAACATAGGAATTCGCCTAGAAGACGATATTAGCTCATAAAATGGCTTAACAAAGCACAAATGACATACAAAACCGAGCTAAATTGGGGGTTAAAATCATGCAAATATTCACTTATCAAACTCCCCCAAGCTAAACCTTTGCTTGTCCTCAAGCAAACATAACAAACACTACCAGGACAAGGGTTGCAAGCATTGGCTACTACACCATCAAGAAACAAATCTCAACGTAAAACTTTGGAAACATAATGAATCATAACCCAAAAACAACGTGGGCAAGAATGATACATAAACATGGCTGAGATTTACATAACGGCGTAGCACAAAGAATTTCACTACAGAATTTTCGGCTCTTGCATGATCTTTTTGACAAATGGACTCTCACGGCACACTCAAACACTCATGTTTGCAAAAGGTGATTTCTTTATGTGTAAATGTTTTTGAGACACTCACCTATCTACAACTTATGAAAATGTGTCCGCAGTCTAATATGGTAAACAATTCAAAACACAAGTCAAAGATCACAATGCACATAGAAAAGAAGCCGGAAAAAAATATGAAGAAGGCTTTGGGAAATGGGTGAAAGGTGGATAAACAGTTATGGTCATGTGAAGGTTAGAATGAGCTAGCAACTGACCAATGATAAATGAATACTTAATCCAAACTTTCGATTAATTCCCAAAAGACGAATAACGAAGCCAGAAGGAACGGATTGGCTTATTACACACGAAACACAAGAGTGAACTCCTTCTAAACATTGAATTGACATTTTGAGGAGATACTCAGAACTTCTTCTTTTATTTCTTTTTCTTTCTTTTTTTTCGATTTTTTTCTTTTTCAATTTTTTCATTTTTCTATTTCATTTTTTTTTCTTTTTTTTTCTGAACATAACATCATTTCTTGAACATTTTGGTTCTCCCAAATTCACTTTGACATAAACGAACAAATCTTCTCAACAGAGCACCCATACACCATAGTCTAGCTGCTAACTCAACAAGGTAGGCAGTTTTTATATGTAGTTGTTATCTTGTGAAACATTTGTATGAAAGGGCTAATTTTGAGGGGTAATTCAAAGTGAAAAAGTCTTCAAATCTTAGTGAATCATGAATGCAATGCTTATAGGAATAAAATGAGAACCATACTTATCCGTTTTGACATGACACACATCACAAGGAGAAATACACACACCTTAATGAGACTGGGTATAGATGTACCAGCCTAAGGAGGTTCTACCTTACAATATATGTAACTTACCAAATGTCAAGATCAAGCGTACTCATCTATAGATTCATTTCATGCCTACTGTGTACAAGACTTCCCCATGTATGCACAATTCAATGAATATTGAATCATTATCTTTTGAAAGCTCTAAGTTTGGGAAATGTAACATGATAGCATAGTAAACAAGCAAGCAAAGCATGAAAAGCATTCAATTATGTTCAAAATTTTAAATTTTTCTCTTATTCAAAAATTCGACAAATATAAACAACTAAAATGCAAAATGGGAAAATTAAATGCAATCCCTCCCCCAAGCTAAACATCACATTGTCCTCAATGTGAGCACAAAGACTAAATATGCAACGAGATGCTCAATGGGAAGAAGGGTAAAAAAGGAAAAAATATGAAAGGAGAGTGAAGCTTACTTGATCGGGCCTGTCGCAAGCCCAATACAAAGATAATTTACCCAGACTAGGCTAATAACAAATTAATGTAATTAGGGAAGTAGGGGTCGATCCTCAGGGAGATGGTATTTCCTATGGATTGTGAATTGTCTCACAATTAAGTTTTATCTAACGAGTTCTGGGTAATTTGGGATTTATGATATCTAAACTAACAAAAGGCATAAATGAAAATAAAGACAATTAAAAGATGAAAGCAATAAAGCAAAAGATGAATTAACAATAAGGAGAAGTATCTAGGGAAGTAGGTTCACACATGTAGATTGACATATTGATGAAATTGGATTTAGGATATGCAAATAATTCATTGTGAGTTCGTTAGAATGATGTGTTCATTACAATCATAGATCAGATGGTCTATCAGGCTTTTAGGCGATTTACTAGGTCTTAATCCACCATGTCATGCTTTGTCTATTCAATTCCTGTATCTCTACCTTGGAAAAGAATTCCATACTAGTCAATGTTTTTGATCAGGAATCGTCAACTATCGTTATAGTCCAAACATGCATAGACACAATGTTTTAAAAGCAAAATTTCTTTTGTCCAATTATCATCTTTTAATCAATCTAACATGGCTACCCTACACCCTAGAAAGGTGACTATTCACTCATGATAATGTTTATGTCTAAGATGATATTAACAATGAAAACTAGGATAGACATATTTAGTTGGTTTTTGACAATAATCTAAGACTCTCTATGTGGCGATAATAACGACGCTATTTGACAATCTAAGAAATGAAACTACGATTATAACATCATGAAAACGAATCTAGATGATATGAATAGAAAATAACAATAAAATGAAAAACGATAAAGAACAATAAACAAAGGATAAAATAGGAATACCTAGGTGACGATCAACAACGAAAGCGATAACAATAATAGAAATCCCACGCATAGAATAATCGTTCCTTGAATTACAACTCTTGAACCCAACAAAGTAGATTACAAAGATTGAAATTCTTATTGATCTAAACTAATGTTTTGATGTGAAATGGACAGAAATAAACTAAGAACTAAAGACAAAAGAAGAAAATGATCTAAACTAGAAAGACTAAACTAAAGAGAAAAGAAAAGAGTATTCTAAAGAGGAATTGTAAAGAAGATGTAGATGTGAGTTGTGTGTTTAGAAGAGGGGTTGGAGCATCTATTTATAGCATTAGGGTTTTGTGGAGAAGGGGTCGAACATTAAACATATAAGACAAAAATAGGAAGTTGAAGCATCTTGCTCGGATCAGCAGGGATACCCGATCGGGTACACACTTACCCGATCGGGTAAGTGGACATCTAGAAGCTCTTGACTAACATTTCATCTTCCTTTGCTTTGACTTGACTTCCAATACCCCCCTTGACCTCTTCAATCGGGTTTGTTGATAGGATTTGATGTAAAGCGATGAATTCTTCCGCCCAATTGATTGATCTTCCGACAACTACGAAACCGTCTTTACTTCTTCTCTCTTTTGAATTAGTCAACCTTCTTGAAATGCCTTTGATATGGTCAAGCTTCCTTCTTCAAATCGTCGGGTTCTAGGCAAATGCTCGGAAATATAGAAAAAGGGCGTAGAAACGTCACTTTCCCTACAAAACAGGTTAGAACACAGGAATTCACCTAGAAGACGATATTAGCTCATAAAATGGCTTAACAAAGCACAAAAAGGACAACCCCCAAAACCGAGCTAAGGGGGAGTTAAAAATCTCACAAAATAGTACTTATCAAACTCCCCCAAGCTAAACCTTTGCTTGTCCTCAAGCAAACATAGCAAACAATAATAGGACAGGGTTGCAAGCATTGGCTACTACACCATCAAGAAACAAATCTCAACTTAAAACTTTGAAAACATAATGAATCATAACCCAAAGACAACGTGGGCAAGAATGATACATAAACATGGCTGAGATTTACATAACGGCGTATCGCAAAGAATTTCACTTATAGAATTTCGGCTCTTGCATGATCTTTTGACAAATAGACTCTCACGGTACACTCGAACACCCATTGTATGTAAAAAGGTGATTTCTTTATGTGTAAATGTTTTGAGACACTCACCTATCTACGACTTATGAAAATGTGTCCGCAGTCTAATATGGTAAACAATTCAAAACACAAGCCAAAGATCACAATGCACATAGAAAAGAAGCCGAAAAATAAGAAGAAGGCTTTGGGAAATGGGTGAAAGGTGGTCAAATATTTATGGTCTTGTGAAGGTTAGAATGAGCTAGCTAGCAACTGACCAATGATAAATGAATACTCAATCCAAACTTTAGGTAAATTTCCAAAAGACGAATAACGAAGCCAGAAGTAACAGATTGGCTTATTACGCACGAAACACAAGGGTAAACTCCTTCTAATCATTGAATTGACATTTCTTAGGAGATACTCATAACTTCTTCTCTTATTTCTTTTCGATTTTTTCAATTTTTCTTTCTTTTTTTTCTTTTTTTTTTCTTTTGAACATGACTTTTTGAACAATTTCGTTCTTCCAAATTTACTTTGACAGATATGAACAAATCTTCTCAAAAGAGCACCCATACACCATAGTCTAGCTACTAGCTCAAAAGGTAGGCAGTTTTTACATGTAGTAGCATTGTTGGAGAGGGGTCCTCCACAATAGTGCGCGCCACATAATAAATCTTATATGGAATATTAATTGGGATAATTATGACTCTATATATGATTAGTCAGTGATTTACGATAAATCAATACGGGGGGCTGCTAGAGTTTGACGTTATTGTCGTTTGACGGCGGTGATCTACTGTTCCCTTTCGGTCAACTAAAGGATGAATCCCAATAGTAACTAAGTATTTGTTATCTGATATAGTAATTAGTACATTACATATATTCGATTATGTAGAGAGTTAATTGTTAGAAATTGAGTTAAGAACTCAAATTCGATTAAACTTATTTTTTAATTATGCGATAATTGACTAATAAATTTATATCTTATTTTAATACGATTAAATAAGATTTAACTTAGTAATTAATCGTTAAATTACTAAATTAGTTGAGGTTTTGAGATAGAGGTAATTAGTTTATTATATTTACAAGGAGTTGTAAAATAAATTAACTAAGCATTGTGGAGACCCATTATATATTGATATAATGGTAAAATATTACTTAAAATGTTAAGTACATATTATTTATTTAATTGAGTCATATAATTGTTATATGATCAAATTAACACTTAATTATACATGATAATTAATCATATGATCAATAAGTATTTGTGAGACAAATATCAAAAATCAAAATGGACCAAACTACGTACATGATGGCCGGTTATGGTAGTAGTTACATGGTGATGATTGTTGTTCTTGTTTTACTCTTTAGTTACTAATTGAAAGTGACATAACAAGTAGTATACAATCATCACTTATACTACAACACTCCACTCTAATGCATGTGATCAAATTGAACAAAATAAGAGTCCTTATTTGGACTATGTGATCCGGCCAATATGGCTATAAAATGATCAATTGTTGTTCATTTTTCACTACTTCATTTTGTGCAATTGTTATACTTCTTGCTAGAATTCTTCCTCTCACTAAAAACTCTCAAATACTAATATTTACTAAGTATTACTAGTGTAGTAATATAGTCATAATATTAGTAGTATAATATCTATCTTATTATCTAGTTAATAATAAGGGTAGATTATTTGGGTTAATCTTGGTGCAACTTAGAGGAGATCTTCTATTTTGGGGATTATTTGTATTCATCCATATTATTAGCTCAAGAACAACAAGAAGGAGTTCTTGTTGTGCCCTTATATTTTCATATCAATGTGAGGAAATTTCTTCTCTTATATAAATGTCTTTATATTTGCATGCATGTTACATAGATCATTAAATACTAAATTAACAAGTAATTTAGCAACTAATTAGAGAAGTCTAATTAAGGTCTATGGACTTTCAGATCTATATTTAAAAAAGTATATACTTTGATATGGTACATGACGTTTCTGTAGGATTTTGTGGTTTTATGCTACCCTTTTGGAGTTGCAGTCCATAAATCAAACTTTTGTAGGGTAATCAGGCGTAACACCCATGTCTCTTCATGAATGAAAGTCTCGACCTTTCGGTCTAAGATTCCCTTAAGTCAACATTAACGAGCTTTCACTATATCTAAGTCAAACTTATCACAGATGATGCAATAAAAAGGCCACCTCTAACATAGTGAATAAAAGAGATGAAAGATTCAAACTTTCATTCAAACAAATCATCAAACACTTGTTATGCGTGATTATGAAGATAAAACACCCACAAATTTACATTTAACATAGCACAATAATCAACAATTTTATCCCACAAAGATTCCCATTTCACCCTAACTTTAGCCTACTCAAACATTAACACAAATATTAAAATAAACACAATAATAATAACCATACTAAACACTGGACTTGAATTTTAAATGTATAACATAAATTCAACTAACTATTAGAAGATTAACTAAATTAAAGAGGGATTAAAGGAAAGATAAAACTAACCTAATCTAATCTTGGGTTTTATTGTAGTGAATGGTCTAATAAGATGGGTGTAAAAGTTCTTGTCTCAAATATCTATTTAATATTGTGTTTATACTAATATATTACAAGACATATGTCTTCTCAAAGGAGGGGAACGAAACACGCGTCATCGGCTATGCTGACGGCTGACCATCACACCAGCACCGAGCACAAGGAAATAAAAGGCGATCAGTTGGTAGAAAAGACCACTAGTTGGCCGACAAGCTGTAGGTCGACCGGCTTGTGGCCACCCTTGACTGGTCGTTGGCTCCTTATGTGCCGAAGAAGACTAAAAGGAGAATCGACCGCCAAGCGGTTGGCAGGCGGTCAGACGATAGACTGGCGCCCTTTGCTTATTGCCTTGACGCGAGGAAAGGAGAGGAGAAGAGATGTAAGAGTTCGATTTATGTCCCGAATCCAATTAAGGTAACCCGTTTTATATTTTTTGTAACTGTAAAGTTTTGTTAGAAGCCGCTTACGGACCGAGTATTATATTGTTTAATGACTCGTGTAGAATTCAACGGGCCCATTGAATCACATACAAGATAAATACGGTATTTCTTATTTACAGTTAAAGATAGAAATGTGGAAATACGGTTCTAATTGGATTAGGCATAGTTGCGATTAAGGTAAGAGTTTAATTAGGAACTGAGTCTTTACCTCCCTATATATACATATATAAGTGAGTCAGTTTCTATTATCTTATTCTCTCTTTGAGTCATCATAAACCCTACCTTGCACTAGCATAAACATCGCATCTCCTATTCATACATGTGGATACTAGTAGAGGCACTACGATTGGGGTGCTCTTATATATTTGTATTTGTTGAGTTATTCAGATCCGGTTCTTATTTTTTTATGTTGCCGGATTTTATTGCTCACGGATTTATTCCGCTGCGAGGTAATTCAATTATTCTTTTCATCTTTAATTCTGATTTCTACCATGCATATGATCCTTGAGATCGGTATTAAAATCATTTTAAGTACTTACTAATCTCTTGAGTAGTATCATAGCGAGTATATGCGTTGTTGAAGTCGAACTAATGCCTTATAAATTAGCGTTTTTGTGACTATATACTGCCGAGTTGTATTATGGTTTACACGAGTTCTCTTGCCGGCTACTTGACCGTTGCTTGTTGCACACATATTTGTTGCTTCTTGAATCTGAGATGTTTTCGTATTAATGCGTTACATATGATATTTGTCGCATGATCGAAGTTTGTGATTATGGGTTCTGAATGGTCAAAAATAGTTTTGAGCAACTTTCTCAATCTTGTATGTATTATCCAACACAAATTCTCATTTGTGACGGGCACTTTTCGTCACAAGCTTGTGACGGAGCAAATGTGACCATTTTTATGGAAAATGTAACCATTATATGACTGGTAAGATTTTATGAATGATTACTTTTTATCATAAAATGGTCACATTTAGTCCGTCACAAGCTTGTGACCGTCACAAGAGAGACCAACTGATTATCCAATTGTTTTGTTGATGATTTGCCTTCACATGACCATGTTTCCTATTTGAGATGAATGTGTTGACTTGGTAAAATATGATGTTTTGAGATTGAGATTTCACAATGCATAACTTAGACATGTTCACAGCTTGAATATCACATGTTGAAGGTTTTGACGTGGTATCGTGATTCTGTTTACAATTATTGAATGGTTATGCGAGGTGGCTAATTTGATTAGTCTTCATTATACCTAATATATATATTTTGATATATGTTATTACATATAAACTCATAATTACTCGCGACTAGTTTTATATGACGAAATTACACAACACGATTTATTGAAATTGTTTCGTAAATTTTGTTTATCAGTTCCCGAGCATCGGAATTTGAGAAAAAGATAGTATTTTTCGCAAGTAAACGGCATTCTAAACAGAACTTCAGAGCATGGTCTGCGTTTTAAGGCCAAATTCGAATGGTTCAATTGAGTTTTGGGCTGTTTTTGGTTTAAAAGTTGAAAATTTTAATGTTTTATTAATCTATGTTGAGATTATGTTTATGATATGCCTTTGTTTTAGTTTGAGACATGTTAATGTTGATTCCTTTATGTATGAGATGCATATAATATGTATATGTTCATTAGTATGCTTTAATGGTAGGCACATATATTTAAATCGTTCAATCTGAATATTAAGTTAATGTTTTTCCAACCTAATGATTGTAATAAACTTATATCATCATGTTATGGGTCTGCCAAAGTATAGTATTCTGGTTATGCAAGTTGAGCAGGTGGATAACAGGTATCCACACATGTAAGTTGGTTGTCTTAACAAAGTTTTTCAAAACTGTTTTAAACTTTGAGGCATAGAGTTAAAATACATATGATAATTTTTTTTTATGATTAATTGATAGGAATACTCTGAACTATAAGTGTTTTGCTCAAAATACTCTAAACTATGTTTTAACTATCAATTAACCCAACAATTATACTCGTTCGCTTTAAATAGAAATGGTGTCTCTTTAACCTATTATAACAGGTTAATTTAGCCTGGCCCACTGTTATCACTAACATAGATCATCTTCTTCCAACAAACCTGATAAGTGATATTTTGTACTGATTTATCCCCCGTTTTAGCTCGATTTCTATACGATTTATGCACTTTGTTAAGTGATTAACGAGCTAATATTGCTATTCTAGTTGTTTTGCGTGTTTTGACTCGTTTTATAGGAAATGAAGCGGTTTTGCTATATTTTCCTACTTTATGGAGCAAAGGCACTAGAATACGAGTTTTCAAGGAACCGATGATAGCCATTTCACGATTTGATTACGATTCCGCTACATCCTTCCTCGAATGGACTCAATTTGGATTTTGACTTTGAACTTCAAAAAGAAACATCAACCCAAGTCAAAAGAAGACTAGCCCAAGCCAAATTTCGTATTGCATTGACCAAGACCAAAGCATAGGATTCCGTGCCCAAGAGACGAAATTGGAAAAGACGGAAGATTCCATCTTGCACACTTACCCGATCGGATTTCCTTATACCCGATCGGGTATGTCTGCAAATGGACGTTACTTAGTTCTTCTTCAACCGAGCTTAAATAAGTGATTAAATGCTTTGACTAGGGTATGAATTTGGACGAGAGATCAGCAGCCATGCAGCCCTATAAAAGCCAATGATCATCACACACAATTAGCATGCTTATCATCAACTTACATACTTTCATACACAATTTAGAATACAATAATCTAATAGTTTATTTCTTCCTTTCATATAAGTTTTAGATTATAGTTTATGCAATTTCTTAGTGTTTCTCTACTGTTTTTATAAGCTTTTGTTATTGGGTTGGATAATTGTTCTTTACTTTATTTCCTACATAATTTGCATTCCAATTTCGGTAATTCTCTATTCTTAATTTACTTATGCAATTTTCATCATGAACCTTAATCTATTTAGTATTATTCTCATATTATTGTTGTTAGAAAATCAATGTAAAAGCAGCCTAGTTGAAACTAAAATATTGTCTATTATGCCATCTTTTACTTTGCCTAATCATATAATCCTAAAAATTGTCATTAGAATCATTACTAGTATAATCACCTTAATCACTTTAGTATTTATATTTCATAGTTTAATTTCATACATCTTTTTCTTATTAATTTACTTAATCACAGGATCACATAAATTAGATATATCATTGTAAGATTATCATGGTGTAAATAAAATAAATAGAGTTGTAATATTGAAATGATTTACTAGCTAAAATGAATTAAAAGAAGAGTAGATACCAATTGAATCATCTAGTTGTTTCTTCCTTTGGTCATGCCAAATTCTATAACTTTGTTTAGCGGCCATAAACAATTGTTTGTATTAGTCAATTTCCGTCTTTGTAACGAGAGTTAGGATGGGAATTAGGACTGCCAATAGGGGTTTAGTGACCTAACCATGCTGAGAGGACGTTAGGACCCACTAAAAGGTCGGTACGAATCCGAAAGGAATATACCGCTACAAGGCTTAGACAATCATAGTAATTCTAATGTTGGTATCAATGAAACTTTTGAGTCGTTTTGCATGTATTTCTCTTTCACTATATCAATTTGATTAGATAGTTTATTTTACCGTTTTAGATAGTTTATTTTATTGTTGATTAGTTAGTTTACTTTATCGTCATTTTATTTCCGTTCTTAGATAGTTTACTTTATTGTTATTAGCTAGTTTATTAGTCTAGTTAGATAGCCTTTCAATATTGTCATTTAAATATCGCCTTTAGTTAGATTTTAATTGTTGTTATTCGGATCAGAAGACTTCCCCGATCGGATACGTGACAACCCGATCGGGTAAGTCGTCTGTTTTGAGTTTTACATATTGTCATTTACATATTGTCATTTACATACTTGTCGTTTTATTTTATGTTAGTAGTTTAGGCAACCACCTCAAATGACTCGAACTTAAATGAAAATCACTCCATAGCAATTCATAGTTAACACGTACTCCCTGAGGATCGACACCCTACTTCCCTAATTACATTCCTTATGTTGTTAGCCTAAGTGTGGGTAATTATTTTTGTATCGGGACCGCGACATAACCGATCAAAACCTGAAATACACACATGGAGAATAATGATTCAAAGGAATAATTGGGTCTTTTGAATCGAATACGATGACCAAAACTAGGATTGCAAATGATCACCTAGACTCCTAACAAGAATATGAAGTTAGGCTCTACCTTAATATACATAATTTTGTGGCAGACATCACTTTTGCCATGATTTCGCATTTCCAGAGCCTATTATCTACCTCAATGTACAAAATACAAGAACCCATATCTTAATTTCATTCATGTGAAAACCATATTAACCCATAAAAACTGCTCTAAATTTAGACCTACAGGCTATTAAATTCGCAGTCAGCCATGTTTATTTCACCCAATTAACAATGGATAAAATTGGAAAAACACTAAAATTTGATTAAAAATTGAGCAAACTAACACTATTTCTTTTTAAGATGATGATGGAACCTTTAATTCTAGTAAAAGCAATAAAAGCTTCAAATTTCTATGAGAAAAAAAAAGTAAGAGCTAGAGAACCAATTAATTAGACATACCAAAAGAATAAAAGCAGAGAATAAATTAAAACTACATAATCCTAAAATCAAGCACTATTAGGAGGCCCTTAAAATTTGCACCGGACATTTAACAGTAATAAATAAAGAATAATGGCGAGGTTTATCAATGGAATCTTGGAGGAAAGAAAAGAACAGGTTAAGAGAAGGTTTAACAGGAAAGGTGACCTGTTTATAAAGGTGACCTGTTTAGCAGGTTGACGGTCAACCTATTATAATATAAGCGAATGGGTATAATTGTTTCGTTTATTGGTAGTTAAAATGTAGTTTAGAGTATTTTGAGCAACACATCCATATTTTAGAGTATTCTTATTAATTAATCCTTTTGTTTAACAAACTGAGAGTTGTATATGATATACAGTTAACATAGAGATGTTTACCTTAAGCCTTATTATTTGGGTTATGAGCTAACGCTCACTTAAATTATAGGTATTTGGGGTCTTGGAATATTGTACATGTATGAGGGTTACTTGTATAATTTGTACTCTTAAGTTTGTTTAAAATAGTTTTGTTGCATATTTTAACATGTCACTTATACTTGCATATTTTTATTGTTGTAGATAGTGACTCATACCACCAATTCGTTTTTTGTCCGTTCCCTCCTTGAGAAGAAAAATTTGAATGGTACAAACTTCTTGGAATGGTATCGTAACTTGAGAGTTGCTCTCAAGCACGAGAAAAAGGTATATGTCCTTGAGAAGGCATTACCTAAGAACCCAGATAGTAATGCCCCTTCCAACATTAAGAATGCGTGGAAAGAGCATTCTGATGCTAATACTGATGTTTGTTGTCTTATTCTTGCCACCATGAACTCTGAGCTTCAAAAGCAAAATGAAAACCTGGAGTCGGCTTATGAGATTGTTGAAAAAATGAAAGCCATGTTTCAGGAACAACCTAGAACTGTAAGGTACAATACTGTTAAGGCTATCTTTGACTGCAAGAGAGGAAAGATGAGTCTGTCAGTCCACATGTCATAAAAATGATAGGTTATTCCGATAATCTTAAAAGACTTGATGCTAGAATAAGAAAAGATTTGGCTACGGATATTGTGCTTCAGTCCTTTAATCCAAGTTATAATGATTTTATTTTGAATTATAATATGCATAACTTGGATAAATCTCTAAGAGAATTGCATGGGATGCTTAAGACATTTGCGAGAATAAAACATTTGCGTCGAATGGTAATAAAAATGGTTCAAAAAGTATAAAAAATCATTGGAACAATTGTCCTGCTAACCCTGATGCCCCTGTAAATGAATCAAAAGGGAAACAAATTGAGCTGGTTTTTGATAGATTTGGTAACGATGGGTAAGGTCATTTAAGGGGTTGGACTTTGGATTTGAACAAGGTTAGGGAAGCTGTGGTTTATATGATTGTGGTTGATGAGTTGCCATTTAGGTTTGTTGAAAAACCCAGCTTTACCCGTCTTATGACTGTAACTTGTCCTTCATTTAAAATTCCATCCCGCGTTACTATTGCTCGAGATATTTACCAACTTTACTTGGATGAAAAGGCAAAACTAAAAGAGTTGTTTATAAAGTCATGTCAAAGAGTATCATTTATCAATGACACATTGACAAGCATTCAAAAAATCAATTATATGTGTTTAACTGCCCACTTTGTTGATAATGATTGGACCTATCATAAGAATATCATTGTCTTTTGCCCGATCTATAGTCATAAGGG
The DNA here is from genome assembly GCA_022085475.1 of Heliosperma pusillum. Classification (NCBI taxonomy): domain Eukaryota; kingdom Viridiplantae; phylum Streptophyta; class Magnoliopsida; order Caryophyllales; family Caryophyllaceae; genus Heliosperma; species Heliosperma pusillum. Next base: position 21,272 of record JAIUZE010066256.1, read on the forward strand.
TAAAGATATTGCTAATGTTCTTGAGGATTGCATAAAATCATGGGGGTTGGAGGATAAAGTGTTCACCCTGACAGTTGATAATGCTAGTTCAAACGACACGGAATGTGTAGAATTGAAAAACCTTCTTCAAAGGAAGCAAAACTTAGGCTCTCTTCTTTCTGACTTTTTAGGGCTGAATTGAACTGAACTGAACTTAATAAAGCTGAACTGAACTGAACTGAACTGAACTGAGCTGAACTGAACTGAATGGAGCTGAACTGAACTGAACTGAACTGAGTGGAGCTGAACTAAGCTGAACTGAATAAAGCTGAACTGAAATCAGCTTATTGGAGCTGAACCTCGCTGAAAAAATAAAAATAATAAAAATAATAATAATAATAATAATAATAATAATAATAATAATAATAATCATAATAATAAAAATATAATAATAACTTCAACAACAACAATAATAATAATAATTATGATTATTATAATTGTAATAATAATAATAATTATTATAATAATCATAATCATAATGGTAATGGTAATGATAATAATAATGATAAATATTATTAGTTTTTATCATTAGTCTTAATAATAATATTAGTAAATAGTAATAGTAGTATTAATATTAATATGATTGATTTTGATAGTCACAACATTCATAATGATAACAATAATAATTACTGATAATAATAATAATAGTAATAATAGTAATAGCAATAGTACCAGTAGTAGGAGTAGGGGTCTAGATAATTTCTTGGTTGTCCATTAATTTCTTATAAATTGTGTTTTGAGCTTAATAAAATTGGCGTTTTTTATGAATTAAATATAATAAAAATAATAATATTAATAATACTTATTATATTATTATTGTAAATACTATTATATTATTCTTATTACTACTATTATAATATAATAATAATAATACTAATAATATTGATAATAGTTGCTATTAATAGAATATTTCCTCCATTTCATAATAATTTTCGTAGTTCGAATTGCATAGTTTCCGAGATAACACTTCGACTCAATTTCTCTTCATTTATATTCATATTTTTTTCAATTTCAAAATATGTTTCCAAATTTTGTTTTTATGATGAATGTAAATTTTTTTTGGGTTTTTCTACATGGTACCCCTGTGTTTTTTCGAATTCTACGTGGTACCCCTTAGTTTTTAAAATTATCGCTGGTGCCCCTTTACTTAGAAAACAACTAAAAATCGAGTTTTAAAACAGTTAATTTTTACAAAGAATATATGTTTATGATTGTCTAAAGGATATTTATGATAACGACATGCAATATTATTGTCAAACGATAAATGAAAAGTACATAATATAAACGTTTAAAGCATACATATTAGTGCATTATGGGTATTTTGAGAGGTTTTCATTAACTTCAGGGGTATCATGTAGATTTTGAAAAAACGAGGGGTACCATGTAGAATTCGGAAAAATACAGGGGTACCATGTAGAAAAACCCTTTTTTTTTTTTGTTATAACGATCTTAGTTTATATATTCAACACTTATTTATTGTCAAAGTTATTAAAATTGATCCTAAAAGTCAAACGAGGGATAATTATGAGATGGAGGGAGTATTAATTAGTTAATAATAATAAAATAATATTAATTTAATATTAATATTAATATTAATAAAAACTTTTAAGTTTAAGATGAGTAGAACTGAAATGAGCCAATTTTTTGTGGAGCTGAACTGAACTGAATGAAGTCGAGCTGAACTGAACCGAATAGAGCTGAACTGAACTGAACTGAACTGAATGAAGCTGAACTGAACTGAACTGAGCTGAACTGAACTGAATAGAGCTGAACTGAACTGAAATTAAGCTGAAAAGAACAGGGCCTTAGTCGCTAGAGGGAATTATATGCATGTGAGATGTGCAGCCCACATAATTAACCTTATTGTATGGGATGGGTTGAAAATGAATAAAAAGTCCATAAATAAGCTAAGGTATGCGGTTAAGTTTGCTATGAGTTCCCCAAATAGGAAACAATACTTCAAACAATGTGCTCGCAAGTATTCAACATGTAAGTTAGAGTTATCTCTTGATTGTCCTACTAGATGAAATTCTACATTTACCATGTTAAATACTGCCTTGAAATATAAGGATGCATTTGGTGATATTGATGTTCCGATTAATCCTCGTGGTGATGACCTTGATTCAAGTGTTGAGTATGTAGATGAATATGGCAATCTAATTGAAGAGGAAATTGAAAACTCTGGTTGTCCTAGCGATTATGATTGGATTGTTGTAGAATCATTGGTAAAATTCTTGGAAGATTTTAAAGTCTTGACATATGACGTTTCTGGTTCATTGTATGTTTCTAGTAATTCTACTTTTTTCTACATTGCTCGTGTGCTTGAACAATTAAATAAGTGGGGTAAAAGCAATAATAGGGATTTTAGACTTATGGCATCTACGATGAAGGAGAAATTTGACAAGTATTGGGGGGATGTGGAGAAAATGAATGGGTTACTATATATGGGTGCTATTCTTGATCCCACGGTGAAGTTAGTGGGATTAAAATTTGCTTTCACTCGTATATATGGGGCACCTAAAGATGAGAAGTTAAAAGATGAAGTGTACAAAAAAGCAATTGATCTTTTTGATGAGTATAGGCGACTGTATGGCTCTTCTACTACTCAAAATGACGATTTAGAGTCTACCGTTGGACAAGATGACTTATTAGATTTCAAAAAATCCATTGAAATGCAAGTTCGGCTAAAAGGTAATGGTGGTGGATATTCTAAGTCCGATTTTGATAGGTTTTTGGATGAGATGCCTGGAGAACATGAGCAAGGTGTTCGAGTAAGTGTCCTCAACAATAGTGCGATCACATAATTAAATCTCGATAATAAGAATACGAAAGGGATGATGAATATTATAGTCAACTAGTCAACATAAATTGGTAACGATTTGCTCAATTGAGTTTGACGTTACTGTCGTATGACGGTGGTGATCAGTTGATCCCTTGAGGTCACATCTAAAGGACAATCCCCCTATCATGTACATTAATTAATTGTATAGCGATACAGATTAATTAATCCCTTAAATTGAACCAAGTTTAAATTGAAAGTGAGAATTATATCTTATTGTAATATGATTAAATAAGATTCATTTTAGTAATTTAATTTTTATATTACTAAGAATGCATTATGTTTATGAAACATTTGAGATAAGTGAAATTGGTCGATTATAATTACAAAATGTTGTAGATTATATTAACCAAATATGAGATGACCCATTTTATTTACATGTAATTATTAAATGTGACTTAAAATGTTAAGTTTAATTTATTTGTTATGAAATTGCATTTAAATTAGTTAAATGTACATTTATAAGCTTAATTACATGTTACATGTCACATGTCACATATGTGACAAATGACAAAATCACAAAAATAAAATGGACTCCATTTTACACATGAGAAACCGGTTGTAGGGTGGGTAGTAGGGTTTAGGCTTTAAGTATTGTTCTAATCAAGATTTGGACAACATGATTACTAGCCTAAACCTATACCTTAGCTAGTTTCTTGTGAACAACAAAAGGGAAAGGCAACACCCTTCCTCAAGTGGGAGTGTGCCGGCTCCAAGTGAAGAAAAAAAGAGAGAAGTTTTTCTCTTATTTATTCACTACTTAATTGATCTCATAATAAAGAATGCACTTATCTCTCAATCTCTTAACTTCTCACTCTAAAAGAAAAGCTTAAGAAGCTTCAAACTACTTTGGTTCATAAATTACTAATAAAATTTACTAAGAGTAGTAATAGTGTTTATTAGTTATATTATTAAGGGCTACTACAAAACATACTAGTGTAGTATTTTGTATTGTTTTGGGTATTGTCTTGGTCCAACAAAAGGAGAGTTCTTATACTAAGGACTTGGAGATTCATCCCAACTATATTAAGCTCAAGAACAAGATTAGGAAGGTGTCCTAATCTTGTGCCCAAAATCGTTTATTTTCAATGTAAGGAACAATTTCTTCTTCCTTATTTGTTTTTGTAACACCCGGAAATGTACCCTATTTTTCTAGTAGAAATATTTTACGAAATCTTTTCAGCAATTTTAAGTTTTAAATTAGCTTTTTATGTTTCGAGTCGAATTTAGAATTTCCGAGTTCGTATTTGGAATTTCTGCGAGATTCCATGAAAATCCCGTCTTAAGACGAGTTTGACTTTTCTTGACTTTTGAGTCGAGTTTGACTTTTCTTGACTTTTGAGTCGAGTATGACTTTTCTTGACTTTTGAGTCGAGTTCGACTTTTCTTGACTTTTGAGTCGAGTTTGAATTTTCTTGAATTTGGAACCGTCTTTGACTTTTTGTTGACTTTTCTCCTACACAACTCACACTACTCCTTAACCTAAATTTCATTCAACACAAAATCAAACTCAAACCAAATTTTACTTCTTCCTTAAGAAACCTTGCCTCCATAACTTTTCGATCTTTGATTCATCCTAGCTCGTTCATTACTCGATAGAATTCACGTAAGTTCGTCTTATTCTTCTCCCCTTACCTTCCTCTATCCGTATTGATATTAAAATCATCGTCTCTCTCGCTTTTCAAATTTCCCGTCTTTCTCAAGATGAATTTCATTCATCTTTTATGATCTTTTTGTAGGTGGTGACCTCCAAGATCCCGACAAAGACTATTACCTTATTGAAGAGAAGCTTGACGATTAGTAGAGACGCTTTAAGGTAACGGTGAAGGGTTACTC